>SJYX01014312.1:218516-271706 GCA_006410675.1 Oreotragus oreotragus
CACCCCGCCAGGCTCTCAGATTGCCCAGGTAAGTGTTCTGTCAAAAATGAAAGCACTGTGTCCGGGACCTGTGAGCTGTGCCGACGTCAGCCCAGAGCACTAAGGAGGCTTAAGGACCGGTTCCACCTACACTGGCCATGCGTCCCCGTCTCAAATAGCAGTTCTGAGTCCTCACAGCAAGAGTAGCAGGCCATCCTCCCAAGTCAATGGGCTGTGACCTGCTTAGTGGCCAAGCGGTCAGGACACTCAGTGAAATGTGTACTTGGATCTTCCTGGGCTGGATGGGGAAACGCAAGGTCTGGACACCCTTTCAGGGAAAACTTTCCCACCACCCCCCCTTGCTGGGACTGGGGTTGGCCCTTGGGCTCAGCTGTCTGCCCTTTGGGAACAGCTTCAGCTGCACAGTCACCGGCCCAAGGTCACCCTCCTAGCCAGGGGGGCCCACACCTAGGGGCCGATGGATGCAAAGATAAAGAGAACAGCCACTGGGGCTCAGTATGGAGTTCAGTGTCAACCAGACCCCTCAGGGCCAGCGAGGTTACGGCACCAGCTTCCTGCTTCCTGCTCCCTTCCTTCCACCAGGCCCATCAACACCCCGAGTGCTAAACCCTGCAGAGTTCGCCTCCTGGTGAACTGCTTCTCTTTTGCCTCCAGGGAAGCAAATCTCACACCATAGCCTCACTGTGGACCCCATCTTGAAACAGAGCAGGACCCTACGGTCCATGTCCTCTGCTTGCCTTTTGCCTGTGGAAAGTTTTAAAGATTAATCAGAGAGAAATGAGAACATACAAAAACAGAGGAAAACAGTCAAAGGAGATCAAATAATAATGACGTAGTCATTAAGCATAGTCAAGGACTTTTAGCTGCTTCTCAGGGGGTGTAGATAATATTCTGAGCCATATCCTGTGAGCTGTCTTATAGATACTGAAATCTCCACCAGGTGGAAGAAGTTAACTACATGATGACCACACTGGACCCTTCCCACCCCCAGTTGCCAGCATCTGAACAAAAGCAAACTTTCCCCTTCACCAACCTGGCCTGTTTATTGGCTTTTGAGCAGCAAGCAGCTGGACTCACCACATAGTCTTTTGGAAACAACCTCATCAGAAATTCAGTGTGTTGTTATTAGGTTGCTCATTCATGTTCAACTCTTTGTGACCCAATAAACTGTAGCGCCCCGGGCTCCTCTGCCCATGGAATTCTCCAGGCAAGAACACTGGAGTAGACAGCCATTTCCTTCTCCAGATCTTTCCAATCCAGGGAATGAACCCAGGTCTCTTGCATTGCAGGCAGACGCTTCCCCATCTGAGCCACCCAGAGACCTGATCAATTCCCCAAGCCCCGGAACTCTTCCAGGAGCCCATCAAGTCATCCCCAGAGTAATATTCGTGCAACCTGAAGGCAAGCACTGTCTCTAGTAAAGCTGAATCCTGAGATGGGCTCAGTACAACTCACTAATAGGCAAAAAAGGAGAAAGCTGCTAGTGCTGAATCCCATTTTTCAGCCCTTTGATCTGCGGTCTCCACTGGGGTTACAGTTACTCTCACACCATCTGACTAGAACTGATGCTTCTAAGCTCTATAATGTCAAATAAGTCATATTTCAGTAACACTTCCTACCCACTGCTAAAAATGTTGTTCCTTCCCACACAGCTATTTCTAATGAGATATTTCAAGCCACCTGGCACTCGGGAACGATCCCTGGCTCTTCTTCGACGGCAGGCCATGAGATGGAACCAGGCACAATAGAACCCAATGGATGCTGGTGTCAGGGGCAGGAAGAGGCCTCACGGGTTCCTCTGTCCTACAGTAAGAGATGCCCCTTGGAGATGGCATTAGAGAAGGGCACTGGAGCCTGTTACCAACGGGCTGTCCTTCAGGACCTTAGCTGCTCTTACAGCTTCTCATGAGAACCAGTTTGAAGCCTGAAGAAGTGTTAACTCCCTCTGAAACGTGACTGCATCCGAGGAGCAAACAAGGTTCCTGCTAATTTGCCGTGCCATGCTAAGTCACTTCAGTCGTGTCCAACTTTGTGCAACCCTATGGACTGCAGCCCGCCAGGCCCCTCTGAAAACCATGGGATTCTCGGGTATACTGGAGTGAGTTGCCATGCCCTCCTCCAGGGGATCTTCCCCACCAAGGGATCGAACCTGCATCTCTTAAGTCTCCTGCATTACCAAGTGGGTTATCGACCACTGGTGCCCCCTGGGAAACCCCTTACGTGCTGCTGCATTAGCTGACAAACAAACCCCAGCCGTCCCAAAGGCTTGCCGTGGAGCATCAGATGGAATACCCTCCACACTCATCCTCCCATCCTGTCCAATGCTGTGTTCCCGCCTCTTCACTCTGCGGATCTCTGCGGGTCCAGAGAGTAGGGGCTGCCTCCCTGGGCGTGATCCCTCTTCTTTTCACACTAGCTGGGTAAGGGGCCCTTTTCTCGGTCCTCCTGGCACTCTGTGAACACATATACACAACAGATAGAATATATTCTGCACCCCCAGTAGGCTGTGCACCCCATGGACGTGTTCTAGGCACGTCAGCTAGTGTGACAAAAACAAAACTAATGTTAGCTGTACCGGCGTGGTCATCCGGGTCTAAAGACAACGTGCCGTTTCCGCTGCGTCTTTCTCTGAAAATGACTAAGCAGAGCCCAGAGGACGGTCCCAAAGGAAACAACTCCAGCAGCATCCCTGGGCTGCCCTGGGCAGGCCTTCTCTAGGGAGAGACGGGCAGCATACCCCTGCACCTCCCTGGGCAGACCGGGGAGTGTCTCAGAGCTGGCGAAGGGGGCTCCACCCTCTGTCCAGAAAAGGTGAGATCTGTGACCCGGAAGAGGCCTCTGTGATCCGGAAGCGGTCTTGGGGAGGTCAGTAGAGTCTCTCCTCCCTCACCTCGAGACCCTCCCCCCTTCACACTAGGTCACAGAGGTAACAGGAGGCGACACTAAAGAGAATGGATGTGTCTTTGTGGAATCCCAGGAGGACCAAGTGAAAGTCACTCAGTCATGTCCGACTCTTTGTGACCCCATGGACTATACAGTCCATGGAATTCTCTAGGTCAGAATACTGGAGTGGGTAGCCTTTCCCTTCTCCAGGGGATCTTCCCAACCCAGGGACCGAATCTAGGTCTCCGGCATTGCAGGCGGATTCTCTACCAGTTGAGCCACAAGGGAAGTCCAAGAATACTGGAGTGGGTAGCCGAACCCTTCTCCAGAGGATCTTCAGGACTCAGGAGTCGAACCGGGGTCTCCTGCATTGCAGGCGGACTCGTTACCAACTGAGCTATCAGGGAAGCCCAAGAGAGTTCACCAACTCTGCCTCTGCCCACACACAGGGCGGTTCTGTTCTCAGACACCCCTCCCATGGCCTGGATTTCCCCTCATCCACCAGTCAGGCTGCACCTGGGGGACATTTGGGAACACGCTACTGGGTGCTCATTGTTAGGGTCAACACTCACTGCCATAGGTTGAGTTGTGACCCTTAAAAAAAAAAAAAGGTACATTTAAGTCCTAACTCCCAGGACTTGGGATGTGATGTTATTTAGAAAAAGGGTCTTTGCAGACATAGGGAAGTTAAGATGAGGTCCTACTGAACTGGGCCAGGTCCTCATTCAGTAACTGGTGTCCTTATAAGAAGGAGGAAGTTATACAAATGCGGAGACAGGCGGCCACCTGAAAACAGAAGCAGACCTGGGAGTGAAGCATCAACCAGTCAAGGATGCCAGAGACCACCAGAGCTGGAAGAAAAGGGGGCACATCAAAGCCTCACCCACACCTTGAGCTCTCGGAAACTAACATGGTGGGCAGGCATTTTATGCCGCACATCTAACGATGCTGTACAGCCCTCACCTCATAACAGCCCAGAAGATGCTTATTGACACCCAGAAAGCCCACATGACAGGCCCAAGGCAAGGTCAGCATAACGTTCCCCAAAACTAGCTGAAACAGAGCAGAAACTCAAATTCATGTCCCGGGGACTCAAATCCCTGTCTCCTTGCCGCCAAGTGCAGCCATCTTTCCAGAGCATTTAAGTCAACTGTTATTTCAGCATTTCCTTCAAGGGTCCTCTGAACTTTGTTAGAACTTTTCTTCCTAGTTCAGTTTAGTTCAGTTCAGTTTCTCAGTCATGTCCAACTCTTTGTGACCCCATGAATTGCAGCACGCCAGGCCTCCCTGTCCATCACCAACTCCCAGAGTTCACTCAAACTCATGTCCATTGAGTCGGTGATGCCATCCAACCATTTCATCCTCTGTCATCCCCTTCTCCTCCTGCCCCCAATCCCTCCCAGCATCAGAGTCTTTTCCAATGAGTCAACTCTTCTCATGAGATGGCCAAAGTACTGGAGTTTCAGCTTTAGCATCAGTCCTTCCAAAGAACACCCAGGACTGATCTGCTTTAGAATGGACGGGTTGGATCTCCTTGCAGTCTAAGGGACCCTCAAGAGTTTTCTCCAACACGATAGTTCGAAAGCATCAATTCTTTGGCGCTCAGTTTTCTTCGCAGTCCAACTCTCACATCCATACACCACTGGAAAAACCATAGCCTTGACTAGATGGACCTTTGTTGGCAAAGTAATGTCTCTGCTTTTTAATATGCTATCTAGGTTGGTCATAACTTTCCTTCCAAGGAGCAAGGGTCTTTTAATTTCATGGCTGCAATCACCATCTGCAGTGATTTTGGAGCCCCCAAAAATAAAACCTGACACTGTTTCCACTGTTTCCCCATCTATTTCCCATGAAGTGATGGGATCAGATGCCATGATCTTAGTTTTATGAATACTGAGCTTTAAGCCAACTTTTTCACTCTCCTCTTTCACTTTCATCAATAGGCTTTTTAGTTGCTCTTCACTTTGTGCCATAAGGGTGGTGTCATCTGCATATCTGAGGTTATTGATATTTCTCCCAGTAATCTTGATTCCAGCTTGTGCTTCTTCCAGCCCAGCATTTCTCATGATGTACTCTGCATAGAAGTTAAATAAGCAGGGTGACAATATACAGCCTTGACGTACTCCTTTTCCTATTCGGAACCAGTAAAAAGACACATGCACCAGACATGGAAGCAACCTAATTATTCATCAATAGAGGAATGGATAAAGAAGGTGTGGTACATACAATGGAATCTTATTCAGCCATAAAAAGGAACAAAATTGGGTCATTTGTAGAAACATGGGTCGACCAGAGACTGTGCCACAGAGTGAATTAAGTCAGAAAGAGAAAAACAAACATCATATCCCTTATATGTGGAATCTAGAAAAATGGTATACATGACCTCATTTGCAAAGCAGAAACAGAGACCCAGATATAGAGAACAAACGTGTGGATACCAAGGGGGGAAGAAGGGGTGGGATGAATTGGGAGATTGGTATTGATAATATGAACACTACTATGTATAGAATAGATAACTAATCAGAACCTAGGTGAACTCTTCTTGAAACTGTGGTGACCTAAACAGGAAGGAAATCCAAAAAAGAGCAGATCTGTGTATATGTACGGTGGATTCACTTTGCAGTACAGCAGAAAATAACAACATTGTAAAGCAACTACACACCAATAAAAGATTTTTAAAAAACAGAACTAAAAAAAAAAAAAACTGTTTTTTAAATAAAAAGTTTGGCCCATGCCAGAAGGAGAGAGACCTTCAGGCTCTGATGGAATTTGAAATCTCATAGTCAGGAAAGGCCGGGCCAGTCACAGCTGCCGTCTGCTTGGTTTTGTCATAGAGTTGATGCACTTGATTTGAGGGTCAGGAGAAAGCAGTAATTTACCAGCTGTCTTCACCTGCCAGTGTCCTAAAGGGAGTCCATAGCAATTAGGCACTTATAATCACTTAATCCACTATAAATCTCTGCAAGAGAAAGGTAATCATTATGGAGCTCCAGTCTGGCTGGTCCTTGGCTGGTCTTCAGGTACCCCGAGTCCTAAAAAATATATTTTTTTAAATACACATTTTTAAAGACTCCTCCAGAACAGCTGCAGCCCTGAAACGAGAGCTCTGTGTAGAGGCCAGGAAACAATTTGGGTTTCCTTCTGACCCTTCCCAAATTGGAAGCCAAGTTGTCTGAAAGCCCTCCACAGCTGGGATGTCAGGGTTGCAAACTGGAATCAGACCCCTCATTCCCTCACATTGGCTTGGGCCACCTTTGCAGCCACTGTTGACCTGCACAGACCCCCAACAAAGGCCTAAAAGTAGAATATCCCAGCTGCTGCTGGATCAGAGACCCAGCGTGATGTCATGGGCTCCTGTGTCCAGCCAGGTCGCATTTGTGAAAAGAGAACAGAACTGGGAGGGGGGTGGGGCCTGAGGGACAGACCAATGCAATTCCCATCTTTCCAGAGAACAGAAAGCTTGCCCACGGCATGGACACTCCTCCACCTACTGGGAGAAAAACCTCTCCTCTGATCTTTCCAAAGCAACAGCAGCATGCTCGAAATATTTCAGCTTGTAACTCCAGGTCCTCAGTGCTCTGCCAGCCTTCAACACCTTCTGTGTCTAGTCCACAGAAGCGCATCATTTATTCACCCGCTGCAAGGTCTACAGACCCAAGGGTCACCCTCCAAGCCTGTTTTTCTTCCTTCTTTCTGGGGAATTTGTGCCTATAAGCAAGTCACCACCATATCCTGGTGACAGAAGACGATCTTGGTCACCCCAAGAACTACCAACGAAGTAAAAGTCAACTGACTGGATTTGTTGCCAATGCTGATTGTGGGTTGGTGAGACTTCCCCAGTAGCTTAGATGGTACAGAATCCACCTGCAATGCAGGAGACCCGGGTTCAATCCCTGGGTCGGGAAGATCCCCTGGAGAAGGGAATGGCAACCCCACTCCAGCATTCTTGCCTGGAGAATTCTGTGGACAAAGGAGCCTGGTGAGCTACAGTCCATGAGGTCACAGAGAGTCTGACCTGACAGCCACTAGCGTCATCATGGTGGGGCAACCGGGGGCATGACTGGAAAATAAACACAGTGGGACCTTGCATTAATTTTCAGACTGTGTCCCTCCTTCTTTCCCCAGGGTTTACGGGCTGTGTAGACAGGGCATCCAGAAAACCAGGACTCACACAACCAGCACTGGCGCAGTTCAGCAAAAGTCCAGCCAATGATACCAAACATCTTTAGCCTGGGGGGCCTCTGACAAATGCCCAAGGATACAACCAGTAGATCTGACAAGGGAGAAGGGTTGAAGATGAGGAAACTGGGAAAGGAAACATCGGAATTAAACGGAATAACAGCTGACCTGGCTTATAAGCAACAAAACTTTCTAACTTGTCAAAGTGAGCCCACAGAGCAGGATTACATTTTTAGCTCACTTGGGGTAGTCAGTGTCTTTATCTCTCACCCGACAGAGTAGAAGGTGAGGACCAGCGGAATGAAGGAACTTGCCTCGGGTCACATCGTCGGCGGCAGGGTCAGGGTCAGAGGCAGGGAACCTGTGGCATTGCTATGAGCAGAAATAACGGGGTTCTCCCAGGGGAGGGTCCACAGGGCGAGCTCAGCGCATCAGTGAGACAAAAGAAAAGACACTGAATGGTCCATGCAGCCAACAAGGGGTCATTTTCAATTCAGTCCCAGATAACCTAGCTGCAGGGGCTGAGTGAGGCTTTGAGCTGAATATCAATCACCGATAATAAATATCACATCCCCAGCCCTTCACAGCCTCACCTTTCGATATCCCCCACTTCCCTGGAACTTGGATCACCTCCTGAAAGAAGTGTGGGGACACCCTGGACCCGTTCCCAGATCAATACAGCCAAGCAGCATCAAAGACAATGTTTTCAGCATTTTCATTATTACTTTCAAAAGCTTGGCTTCTCCAGAGAAAATAGTCTTGTTTCCAGAGCCACCAGTCTGTGGATTGCCTTCCAAAGAGGACAGAAAGTTGAAAGTTATTAATGGGTATCTCCAGGCAATTACAGACACCCTGCCCTGGGGTTCCTGGTTTCTCCCGAGTGCCAGTTGGCGACTCTGCTGCTTCTGGAAGATAACACAGCCTCTGCTAAAAATCGGCAAGATGCTCAATCAAGACCTGCGGGTTGTGGCAGCTTCTGCAAGCAAAGTCGCATCCTGTAATTTGACTGCAGGCAAGACAGTTGCTCATGTTCGGGGCAAGAGAGTCCCGACATGGCGAGAACCCCAAGAGACCGCCGGGAGAACATGATGAAAAGCCGTGTTCACCGTCCGAGTGATCTCAAAAGCCTGTTAGGGAGTGATTCAACCTCCCAGTGCTAAATGCACTTGATAATTTTTTTTTTCTTTTTCAGACAAGCAAGGTTGGAGGAGGCCAGGAAGGGTGAAGATGTGCTGAATGAGGACAGAGCCCAGCATCAATCAGGACCAACCCCCAAAGGAGGCAAGATGTCAAAAGGAAGGACCAGCCAACTGACATATGGGTTCCACGTAGGGAACATTCAGACCTCTCCTTGCCTGTGGATCCTGGAATTCCAATGTTTGGACTTCAGCCTCTTTCAGAGCCCAAGATCAGCTCAGCAATAGCCTTCTCAAGGGATCAGAGAGCAGGCCCATCTGCCAGAGGGGCGTCAAATAGTCTGCTCGTCAACCGGTTCTAGCTGAGCCCCAGGGTGCTGCTATTCTGTGAGTGTCTTCCAAAAAGGCTCCCCACTCACACATGTCATTTTTTTTTCCTTACAGCTTTTTGCATATTTCTCTCCTTAATCCATCCCACCATAGCCCCGCTGTCCCACTCATCCTAATCTCCAATCTCCCAAACAAGACCAGATCTCCCTCTTTCTCAATGTGCTTTGGGACACAAAGGGAGAATCGGCACCCCGGAGTTCAGATCTGGGGGCCGAGGAGGTGGGTTCCGCAGAGGGAGAGGGTTCTCAGGGCAGGGTTGGAGCCTCCTCAGAGCTGTCTGCCTCTGGATTCCGTCATTAGAGTCGCTGGGTGTTTGATCGCCTCCCTGACGCAGAGTAATTAAAATCCGGCACTGTTTGTTTTTCATTTTCTTTGATAAATGGAGCAAACGGCTCACGAGCAAGGGCAGCAATGTTTCCCGTCATTCACCCTTGGCTGGCTCCCCGTTTCCAGGAACATCCCGCTTTCCTCCAAGTGGGGACCACACAGCAGGAGGTGCAGGAGCAGGGTCCCGTGAGGTCCAAGAGCCCTGGCAGGATGGATCCACACAGGTGCGGGGAAGGTGTTCAAGGACGATCTCTTGGGGAGGACTGACTCTGTCCCTTTTTAACCTTTAGAGGGGAGACACGGTCAGGGCAGGTCTTTGTTAAGACTATTCTGTTTGGCTTGCAAAGGCATCCCTCTTCCCCAAGCCATTATGAAAAGGAAACAGGAAGACCCCATCATTAAGGAGAAAATGCCTTCTAACTCTCAGTCTCTTCATCCAAGAAATGGGTACAGTTGCATCTGCCCTGCTTATCACCCTAAGACGCCATGGCAATTCAACAGCAGGTTACACAAGAGAACAGCACTCAGACAGGAGGCTCTAAGAAAGCGAACTTGTCGGAGAGCTTCCAGCATCATCCCCACCTCCCTAGGGCGCAAAGGGACAGCCTGGCTGGTTCCCAAAGCAATTTAGTGTCTCTGGCTAAACAGGGGCTGCTGAGGAAGGGCAGGGAAGGGGAGGAGGTGGGAAGACAAGGGCGTTCCAAGGAAATTTCTGCACCATCCACTCTGTAAGAAGAGCTCGCCTGTTCCTTTTGCAAACCTCTAGAAGGTGCTGGAGTCCTCTGGCCTCGTCTGTCATGACTTGCTTTCCCAAGTTGCTCCGTAGCTATGGCAACTGCAAGAAAAATGTCCTTCCCCTAATGACCTTCATGTCTGTGTACCTGGATTTTGAGGCAAATAAAGACTCCTGCAGGGATGACCTCTGTCCTGGGAGTTGCCCCTCAAGCCACTTCTCCTCTGACAGCTTAAAGCCACCCCTCAGATGCAGGCTGGATCTGCTGAGGCCAAGTCCAGTCCACCCTGATGATTCTAGCAGCACTATTTACATCAGCCAAGACACGGAAGCCACCTAGGAGCCCATCAGCAGAAGAGTGGAGACACAGAAGTGGTTCATTTATACAATGGAATACTACTCAGCCACAGAAAGAGTGAGATCCTGCCATCTGCATCAACACGGGTCAACTTGGAGGGTATTATGTCTAGTGACATAAGTCAGGACAGACAAATAGTGTGTGATACCACATGTAAGTGGAATCTCAAAAATATAACAGAAAAATAAAACAGAAACAGACTCACAAATACAGAGAACAAACTTGTGGTCACCAGTAGGGAGAGGGAAGGGGGGACAAAACAAGGGTTGGGGATTAAGAGATACAAAATGCAAGGTGTAAAATAAATAAGCTACAAGCATATATTGTACAGCAGAGGGAATACGGCCAGTATGTTATAATAACTATAAGTGGAGTATAATCTTTTAAAATTGTAAGTCACAACATTGTACATCTGAATCATAATATTGTACATCAACCATGCTTCAATTACAGTATTATTAAAAATTTAAAGAATTTTTTTAAATGCAATGGCTGAATAGAATTTTGGGGAACTTTAATTACTGAGCCACAGTTTAATCACCAATAATACATGGATAATAATAATCATATCATATCACTGCTGTGAGGAGAGAGAAGAACATAAAGTACCTAAAATCTTGATGCATAAAAAGTATTAAATAAATAGTAGCTATTCATCTTTACTACTAAAGATTGCAGCTTTTTGGGGGGGGAAAGGGGGTAAGGGATAAATTTGGAGTTGGGGATTAACATATGCATGACTACATATAAAATATATAAACAACAAGGGCCTACTTTGCTGTATAACACAGGGGACCGTATTCAATATTTCATAATTATAATGGAAAACAATCTGACCAAGAATATACACATATATATGTATAGGGTTTCCCCAGTGGCTCAGCAGTAAAGAATCTCCCTGCAATACAGGAGCCACAGGAGATGTAGGTTTGTTCCCTGGGTTGGGAAGATCCCCTGGAGGAGGGCAGAGCAACTAGCCCCAGTACTGTTGAGAAGCCTAGTGGGTCCATAGGGTCACAAGAGTCTGCCAAAACTAAAGCAACTTAGCATGCATGTACATATATGCATATATAACTGAATAAATATATATGTATGTTTATGTAAATGAATCACTTTGCTGTCCATCTTGAAAGCAACACAACAATATAAATCAATTATACTTAAACAAAAAACTATCTGAAAATAAATAAAAATTTTAAGTAGATTACAGCTTTGAGAAGGATTGTATAATCCTTCATCCATTCCCTTCCTCAATTCAAAAGTTCCTTCACCCTAATTCCTGATCATAAAAACAAAGTCAGTGCCTGCATCATTCCAGCCAGCCAACGAATGTTTTGGAAAGGACTCCAGATTCAGCACCAAGGAGAGCGGAGGGGTCCCCCACAGGTCACCACGCTCTGCTCCTGGCAGATGGTGAGTCCTGCAGGGGACCAGCTGCTAAAGGGCTGGCGGGTACCACCCCACACTGGCATCCCAAGTCGTCAGGTCAGGTGGCACAGCTGCCTAGAGAGAACAAGAGAACCCAGCCTGAGGATCTAGAAATGAGGCAGGGAGGAACCTCTCCCCAGGACCTACACCAGCCATGGTTGACCACGGGCCACTCTCAATACACCTGCCCTGTCTTCATCATCTTTAACCCAAACACATACCACCAGGAACTGTCTCCTTTTCTGCTTTCATTGGTTCATAACATATTTCCAATAATGACATTCCTCTGCCCACCTCTCTCCCAGTTACAGGAAGGAGGAGTAAGATGAAAGGCTTTAAGCTTCCCAGAAGAAAGAGATAAAAGACCATCTATCTCTTGGGGTCTCCCCAAATTGTAAAATATTTCCTCAGCCATGTCACCTGTCTCTTGAAGAGCACACATCTCTAACTCCTGGATTTTCCTGTACCTTGGTCATCCTCAACATATTCCCTGAGAATGGGGGCCCAGGATGATTTTACCCAGATGGGGTTACAGTGACGCTCTTTCCTGCTTCCAAACCACTGGACAAGAAAGACGGTCACACGTTTTCATGGTGTCTCATTCATGAGGAAACCCTTGAATGCCTAGATCAGTGTTACGCACAGCATAAGCATTGCTCAGTGTCTGCTCAATGACACTAGTTCATACGCCCACCTATCATTCAACAGGGCTCTAACTTAAATGGAATCCAGAGAGAACTACTGAACACCATCTGTGAGCTCATGGCCCCCAAGGCTTTCTCAGCTCTGTAAATGGTACAAAGCACTCACCCAGCTACTCGGGAGAGAAGCCCAAGACTCCTCTTTGACTGCTCTTTGTTTGCACCCACATCAAATCTGCAAGCTAGACATGTTGCTTCCAACTCAAAAACAGATCCCGAATCCAACAGCTCTTACAGGCAGGACCCCTGGAACCTAAGCAAGCATCATCTCTCTCCTGGGGTCCCATGAAGCACCTCCCTGCTCTCCAGTCTCCATCGTGCCATCTGATCATCCATCCTCTGAGGGACTAGGGTGATTTCACGCATCAATCAGACACCACCGCTTTCCTGCTTAAAGGCTAGTGAAGCTTCCCAGTCAATAAGGCCCAAACATGCTGCCCAGACCAGAAGCCATACCTTATCTGGACCCTGCCTCCCTCCCTGGCTGAACTTCCGGCTACACTCCTCACGCATACCCTTCAGCCCCACTGGCCTTCCCTCCATCCTCTTGAAGGCACCAAGCTCATCCCTGGAAGGTTCATTGACTAGATCTCTGCTGCCTTTTTGCAAGTCTGACCAAGCCCCCACATGCGCAGGCACCCACCTCTCTCCTGCTGACATGATTCTCTACCTGGTCAGCCTGCTTCCTTGCATGAGAGCTCAAAAACTAAATTAAATGGTGTGAACTAGCACTGTCTCCACGAACCAAGTTCTTTCTCAGTGAATTTAGTTCTGCACACACATGTGTATTTATAGATCACATGGGGAGGGAATAAACCCTCCAGAGACATTATGTAAACCCTCAACCTCGTAACTCTTATCAAAGGTGAGCGATTTGCAAATACGAACGTTCGTCTCTCACAGATACATGAGGTCAGCAGTTCTCAGACTTTTTGTTCTCAGAACCCCTTTCCACACTTAAAAACAGTTGAGAATTCAAGGGCTTTTGTTTACATGGGTCATATCTTTCAGGGTTGAATGTGATAGAAATTTCAGCTGAGACTTTTTTAAATTAATTTATTTTTTAATTGAAGGATAATTGCTTTACAGAATTTTGTTGTTTTCTGTAGGGTTCAAGAGGAAGGGGACATATGTACACCTATGGCTAATTCATGTTGAAGCTTGACAGAAAACTGAGACTTTAAAAAAAAATATTAACTCATTTTAAGATAATAATCATAGGGATTCCCCTGGTGGTTCAGTGGTTAAAACTCCATGCTTCCATTGAAGGAGACAAAGGTTCAATCCCTGGTTGTGGGAACTAAGATCCCACCTACTGTGCGGCAATGCCAAAAAGTGGAAAAATAAAAAGGGTTTGCTATAAAAAATAACAATATGAAATCATCATATTTTTACAAGCACTTAATATTTATATAACACTATCTACATTCTAAATGTCTCATGATATCCTAGATTAATCCCGGAACAGAAGAAGAACCTTCATGGAAAACCTGGTGAAATCCACATGAAGTTAATCAACATGAGGTTAGTTAATAGTGGTGTACCCACACTAATAACTATATTAATATTAATCATTTCTAAGTGTTAAACATTTAGTTTGGATAAACATACTATGGAAATATAAGACTCCAACACTGGAGGAAAGTGAATGAAGGGGATACAGAAACTTTTTGTACTATGTTTGAACTTCTCTATAAATATACAATTAATTTAAAACAAAGATTTGTTTTTTAAAAGCTATATTTAAAATAGATTACTGAATTAGTGTGAAGCATGGCACTGTTTTGCTTTTCTGCAAATCTTTTATGGAGAAGCTCTTCTAGCTCAGTAGAAGAAATCTGGTTTCTTTTATCTGTATCTGCATTCAATCTGTTGTGATGTGCTGTTCTAGTTGAAGTAAATGAAGAAAGATATAGATAGTTCACATAGATATATCATTGGAAAAGGGAGGATATAGTAGCCTTAGCATAGAATTATGGACATTTTTTCTGTGATACTACATCAAAATTTGACAAGGGGTAACTTCTTAAAAGGCTAGATGCATTATGAAACATGAACCCTTATCAGTGAACTTTTTTGTACTTTGTTATAATAGACTCTGCTGGTCTGTCTTACATTTTCAATGTATCTTCTATCCATCAATGATTTCATAACAACATGCATTGATCATGTGGAAAACAGTTCACTGAGTTATGTAGATCTCTCAAATTTTGACAAATTTCATTGTGCAGTATCAAAAATAAAGAACATTCATTAATATCAACCACCTCATCAGAAAGTCTTTAAGGTTTGGGAAGCTGTCAAACTCATCGTGATAGGTACAAATTTTCCAAAATTCTAATTTTCACTTGAGTGCTTAGATTTTATCACCAGTAAAAATAATAATAATAATAATACAGTCAGTTGTATTTCTTAAAATGACAAACTTGTTTCACTCAATTTTGAGAAAATGTCTCACAAATATTCAAATCTGAATAACTATATTTTCAAAGAGTAGTTTATCTACCAGTCCTTTTTTCAAGCAAAAATAGTATTCCATGTAAAAAGCAGTAGGTCAGTCCACAACACAAGCAGCTGGGCATGTACTTCTCCTCAAGACAACTGTTGCACCAGGTAGAAAAGAAATCCTTTGTGTGCCATTCCCACTTCATCACATAGGATGCTAAAAAAATGTGTACTCGAAAGCTGATAACTAACACAATTGTTAATCTCTAAAACTTCGGCTTTCTTAAGTACAGCTGACAGTCTGGGATTTCGGTTTACTGCCACAAGCATATGGCTGCTACACTGACGTCTAGCATAGCTGACTTCTAGCACAGTGATCTGGACTGAGTCACCTGCAGTATTACCACTTCTCTTTTATTGGTCGAGGTTTCAACACTTCCCACACGTGTTTCCACAAACTTCAACAAGTGGAAAATGCAAAGAACGCCACGAGAAAATGATGAAAATAACGTCAACCTTGCAGACATCTTGCAAGTCTCTTAGGCATCCCAGCAGCCTTTGGACCACATTTTGTGATCCACCCTTGTGAATGGTCTACCGCCAAGATTCCCCTACATGAAAACATTCAGAGAGCACCCACTGCAGGCTGACTGATCTCTAAGTTCCTGTGGAGAGTGAGGCTAGGACAGCACAAAAGAAGAAAGATAAAGTCCCTTCCCTAGGACTTCAAAACATGGTTACATACACAACGGATTCATAAAAGAACCCCAAATAATTTAAGGAATGACAGTGATAGCTAGACAAAGATGCAAGTGAGAATTCAGAGTGCTAAGGCAATGCCGACTGTGGACCTTCAGGGGTCAAGAGGATTAGGGAGGGGGAGATTCCAGGTCAATCCTTTGGCAGAGTTAGCTCTGAATTCTGGATTTCTCCCCGCTATTCCCAGCAATCCAGCTCTTATGGATTCTGAGGATCATGGCCTCAACCCAAAGATTTCAGGTAGTGTGAGAACCAACCCAGGCAGGAAGGAAAGACAGCAGCTGGGTGCGTGAGATGGTTTCTGTAAGTTACACAGTGCAGGAGAGAAAGAAAAAAGACCTGGGCCAGATACCAGTGGGAGCCAAGGTCTACACTTGGGCAAGGGACAGAGAGAAGGGAAGACTTCGGGATGCTCCAAAGGGGCTGATTATTCGAAAAATATAAAAAATAAAGTCAGTTTAATGGAAGGTCATCATCCAAGGACAGGTAGGGCAGTTTTGAGCTGAAGTTTATACCAGAGGAAGACGCTACACCAGCAGCATCCGAAACGCCCACAGCTAATTTGAACACAGTGGCATTCATGCTTTTCCTCCGTCCCCCGCTGTTTGTGTTCATTTCAAATGACACTAGACTTCAGAAATTGGCCACCTGCCCACGTAACTCAGGCTCTTCATAAATGGCTGGTCCACACCAAAGCCACTGGCGCCTGCACTATTTTTCTGAGAAGCGGTGGTATGTCACCCTGCAGAGCAGGATGTCCAGAAGCCCCGTGGACCCCCACAAGAGCCCACCAGAGGTGGTGATGGCTTTTCTGCTGGTTGCTCTGATGGCCCTGGTGCCAAATGACTTGAAACCCCTCAGGCCCTCTGTTGCTAGGCTCTGGATGATGCAAAGCCAAGGGCCAGAGACATGTTCAGGGCAGATGAAAATTGTTTCTGTCCCAGCAAATCCACAGGCTTGGGTACCACAGCCCTGCATCACACAGTCAGTATGATGGAATCAGAACCAGTTCTCAAGGAGGCGGGGCATTTTCCCAACAGAATTGATCTGTGTCTTTCAGGTCCACCCACCACTTACAGAGTCTATCCTTCCATCATGTGGTGCTATTGTGATTCCAAGAATTACTTTCTCTAAAATATTTTTAGGATAATGCTAGTTCTCCATTTTATTTTTCTGCTATTTATTTACTTTTTTTTTTTTTGGCTGCACCATACAGCTTGTTGGATCTTAGTTCCCCAAACAGGAACTAAACCCATGCCCCTTGCAGCGGAAGTGCAGATTCCTACCCACTGGCCTACCCACCACCAGGGAAGTTCCCAAGCATTCCTCTTTAAGGAGCCATTCGATCTAGTTATTCCTCCCACAAGACCCCCAGGCTCTGAATAAGGAATGAGCTGCAGTAAGTCTTAGTCCCACAGGCTATGTGAGCTAGGGAAGGGACACAATGAATTCTATACCATGCCCTTACTATCTCTTCCCCTGTATTTGTCTCAACTCTCTAAATAGACAGTGAGCCTTTAGGAAGGCTATGATGACTGACAAAGGAATGTAGAAAGATTGAGGGTTACTCGGAAGAGAAAGAATTCTTTCTGGACACCTTTCCTCTGGGTGTCCTGGGATGCCAGATGGAGGCAGCAGAATTAAGGAGCTAATACAAGGCAGGAAGGATGGGAAAAGGCAGACAAAGTGCAGAGGGCATTCCAGGTGAGGCAGGACGTTGTGGGCAAAGGCACAGAGAAAGATGCCTGTACGGTACAGAATGTATACCACTCTGGCAGGAGTGCAAGGTTAAAGCATGGAAATTAGTGAAGATAATGTAAGAAAAGTAGGCTGAGCCCATCATGTAAAGGAAATTGAACGTCAGACTGTGGGAAACAAGGGCAATTAAGACGACTGCAGCCCAGCAGGGTGTGTGGAGGGGAAGATGCTACACAGCGCAGTAGACAGCAACCCCGGAGATGTCAGGAAGGACGGATGCTGGAGTATCTTGGCTCAAAGGATGTCGTGGTCCCCAGGCAGGCATTGGGGCATGGACAAGAAGCACTTCACAAGGACAGGGAACAGCACAGGCAGAGATGCTAAGGCCTGGAACAGTACTTTGCATCCAAAAGACTACAGGCACAAAGATATGGCTGGAAGGGGATGTAAAAGAGCCGTGGGGACTGGAAGAGTAGATGTGGACAGGGGCCATGTTGTGGTTGGGCAGGAGCAGTTGATGGTTTCCAACATACACTCCAAAAGGCATCAGGAGCTCATGAAGGAACCTCAGAGGCTGCAACTCTACAAGGACAGATGGGAAGCGTGTACAAGCATGTTCCCATCTCCATTCAAAAGGCAATCTCTGCTCCGAAGAAAGAGTTCTACACTGTGATCATATTTAAGTTTGACAACTTCTGATATTGGTGTCAGTCATTCAAGGCATGCAGGCACAATGGACTGAAGCAATCAGCAAGACAGTAAAGCAGCCCAACAACCTGGCTGCCTGGAGTGAGGAGGGCAGTGAAGAGACCACTGCTTAGCTCAGCTGAGAGGCGATCAAGACTGTGCTATGACTACTAAAGAAAGGGAAAGAGTTTAAAAGATGCATCTGAGAGGATCAAGAGCATCCTTCAAGAAAGGATTCACCAGGACTTGAAGGTTACTTTCACATGAGGAACCACAGTGCTGTCTCTTATACACATCTAGATGTGTATAAGAGACAGCGCNTCCATTGGATTTTCCAGGCAAGAGTACTGGGGTGGGGTGCCATTGCCTTCCCCATGTGAACACCAAGGTAGAGAAAATCAGAAATCTAGATATTTATTTTAAATTACTTGCTTTTGCAATCATAGTAACTTGATTTAAAATAACTTGTTGAAAAGTCTTTTGGAATTTCTGTTTCCAGACCCAATAGTTTTCAAAGCTGGCTGATAGCTTATTACTATTAGAAGCAGCCTTGGGGAATGCTATGCAAGTGACTGCCTCCACCCAACCTTGAGCACCCAGATGTCGAGTCCAGAATTCATCTCTTGTTCCAAAATTTATAATCCTCACCCCAGTGCTCTGTACTAAACTGATAAAATTGAGGGAAAGGACAATGGAGAAGGTGACACTTTCAGTTTAAACAAGAAATTCCGTTTTTTTTCTTCCCATGAGGCGTCTCCTAAGGTGAAGTCAGAAATTCATTTATGTTCTACAACAAGATTTCCCATTGACTTATGAATACTTGAAATAGATTCCAAATCACTTGGTCTTAGGTAAAGAAAAGCCTTGAGCTTGTGAGTTCAAAGAAACTGCTTCACAGTCTGGATAATAATAACTGCTTACCTAACCTTGGGTGGGCTTCCCCGGTATTCTGCTGGTAAAGAATCTGCCTGAGGTGCAGGAGACCCCATTTTGCTTCCTGGATCAGAAAGTTCCCCTGGAGAAGGGATAGTCTATCCACTCTGGTATTCTTGGGCTTCCCTGGTGGCTCAGATGGAAAAGAATCCACCTGCACTGTGGGACACTTGGGTTCGATCCCTGGGTTGGGAAGATCCCCTGGAGGAAGGCATGGCAACCCACTCCAGTATTCTTGAGTGGAGAATCCCCATGGACAGAGGAGCCTGGCGGACTACAGGCCATGGTGTCACAAAGAGTCAGACACGACTGAGCGACTAACCACACCTAATGTCAATGAAATATGGTCACTGTACTTCTAGTTATAGACACTTCTCCCTTTTCCAGGACAGACAACAAACCCTTAGGTGTCTAATGTACATCTTTCTATGGTTGGGTTTTTTTCTTCCAGGAAAAAATTTCTGCATTGAAAAAGCAAGCTAATCACATTGTTCAGCAGGCTCAAAGAGAACAAGATCATTTTGTGAAAGAAAAGAATAATTTAATAATGATGCTGCAGAGAGTAAGTATTTCTTTTCAGTACTGGTAAGAGCAAAACACAGGTTCCAGTTCAGGGAAAGTAGCTTCCATCAAACTAACTGCCTTTTAATGAATGAATTATAATGTAAGGAAGGCTTTTCTATATACATCTTTATTTAATCTTCCACATTAATAAACTGATGCTCTGAATGATTAACTGTAATTCAGAAATAAGCAAAGACATTTTCTTCATGCTTTTTCCACAGTGTGAAAATCCAAACTATGGGTAATCTGTATGTTTTCTGATTTTCTTCTTAGAAAAAAAATCTTACTTTTCATCAAATAGGTTAAACGTATTCTGCTTTTTTTACTGCTCTCAGACATTTTGGCTCAGTTGCTCTGGTGTTTTGAACTCTAATTATTTGCATAGGAGTCTTCTTGGCAAATGCCACATTGGATTTTGGCTTAATTGGTGAGGTGAATGCCCCATGTGGGTGTGGCAAGGTCATCCTCATCACAGGGATTGTGTCCCCATCCACCCAGCTTCTAACATGCTCCATATGAAGGGTTTCTTTTGTCCAAACTGCAGCCTAATTTTCTGACATTATCTCTTAATTTCAGGGATAAGACACAAAAAATTAAAGTTGATGGGGCTAGTCTCAGGACTGGGCCTTGCATGCAGGCCACTTAGAAATGGGACACTTGGGATTATCAAAATATGAGATGGACTCAGAGTGGAGTGCAGGAGAGAACAAATCTCAAATGATGGATTAAAGACAATGCTGCACCATGGTGCCATCTAGAAGAAATAGAGTTGGAGCGCTCATTCCCATCTTTATAGCTTAGCCATTTTCAGGTTGAGAAGAGATAACTGGCCCTTCACATGCAGTCATGAGTTCACTTACATGCCTCTGCAGCCCACAAGAATCCCTGTTAGTTCCCCTCCTCCTGCTTCTTCAGCACCTGGACATTACCAGTTGGAGTTGGACTTCCCAACCCTATCCTCTGCTCTGGGGGTGAACTCTGGTGCTATTAGGCTCCCCACCACCTTTTGCACACAAGATTCAAAGGCACAGCTTAAATTAGATTGTGTAACATATAATATTTAAGTAGTTGCTGAAATTTTAGCAAAAAAAGAAAAAAATCTCTTAGTGATAGATTTTTAATAGGTAAGCACAAAGTAGAAATAAGATCTCCTCATTAAAATATATAATTCTGTTGTAAAAACTATGTCTTAAGATTTTTGTTTTCCCAAATTGACCTATGGCTACACCTCAACCCCAATAAAAATTCCAGTGTTGCAAAAATTTGCAGTTGATCTTCATTATTCACGTGGTCCATATTTGTTACTCTACCTCATCACTAACCTTTGTAACCCTAAAATCAATACTTGTCATGCAGTCATTGATGGACAGGTGAGCACAGAACAGCGAAAATTTTGAGTCACTCAATGGACATTCTTATTCCTAGCTGAGGTTGAACGAGACAGTGCGCTGCCTTCTTGTTTTGCTCTCATGCTATAAACAAATGTCCTTTTTGGAGACCATTTGGTGCCATGTTTTCATGTTTTTGTGCTTTTCATTGGTGATTTTGCTGTTTAAAATGCCTCACAAGTGCTAAAGCATTGTCTGGTGTTCTAAGGGCAGGACAGTTGTGATGTGCCTTATGGTGAAAATACATCTGTTAGATAAACAGCTTTCAGGCAGAAACTATAGTGCTGTTGGCTATGAGTTTAATGTTAATAATCAACACTGTCTGTTAAGTAAGATGTCTTTAAATGGAAACACACGTTAAGACAAAGTTATGTAGTGATCAGTTGATGAAAATATTGTGACCAGATGCCCACAGCAACCCAACCTTGTATTTCCCTTTGGAACAGTGGGTCAGTATTCACTACTTCAGTGTTCGTGGCAACATTATAGAAGGTAATCACTGCAAATAATGGGAATCGAATGTACATGAAAATGTAAAGGGCATAGCATGGTCAAGATAACTTTGAACAAGAACAAAGTTGGAGGATTTATACTATTTGACTTCAAGTTTTACTGTAAAGCTGTAGCATTTAAGAGGGTGCCGTGCTGGCATACAAATAAACATAGATCAGAGGAACCAAACAGGGTCCAGAAATAGACTCACATATATTGTCCATTGATTTTTGACAAAGGTTCCAAGACAATCCAGAGGGAAAGGAAAGTCCAGCATATGGTGCTGGATCAACTGGGCAAACATGGAAAAAAATGAATCTCAACACTGTTTATCCTCATGTCATGCATATAAATTAATTTGAGACAGATTATAGACCTAAACATAAAAATTAGCAAGATAAAGTTTCTAGAAAATACAGGTGGGCAACTATACCTTCATGGCCTCAGAGTAAACAAAGATTTCTTAAAGAGTAAATGACAAAAAACTTGTATACAGAATATATTAGAAACTCCAAAACTCAAAAGTAGTAAACAACCAACAAATAAAATTTTAAAAAACAGACAAAAGGCTGCAGTTGAAACATTTCACAAAAGAAGTTATGTGAATAGTCAATGAGTCCCATGAAAGAGTGACATTGTTAGTCATCAGGAAAATACAAAGTTGACTCAGCTTAATAGATTTTGTGTTCCTTCAGGAAAAGGAAAATCTTTGTAATTTGGAAAAGAAATACTCCAGCCTCTCTGGGGGGAAAGGGTTTCCTGTCACCCCCAATACTCTGAAAGAGGTAAGCTGTGATTTTACATGTCTACTCGTTATCACCTTAGAACTCAGGAGATGTGCCTCAGTTTTCTGGGATTAGCTGACTGGGAAACAGGAACTGAAGTGACTTGTGAAAGCACTCAGTGCTTTGAGGTTTTCCTGCCTTTCCTGATTTATGCTTTGAGAATTTCAGGGATTATCTTTATGTCTGATGCAGATGCTGTGTGTGTGTGTGTGTGTGTCTGTGGGTACACTTTGCTTAATAGTGATGTGGGTTACTTTGGGGTTTCAAACATTTAGGATTCAAACCCAGACTAGTCTTAATAGCTCTTCTTTCCTCTAGCATTTTCCTTTCTCAGTTTCTCATCTTTCCTACTTTCTTCTGTTTTTCCTACATCTTCTGAAATGTGAAAAGCCCCCAAACATCTCTGCCCTTTCCCCTCAGTGTTGTCTGGATTATTTTGCCCTAACTTGGAAAAATCCTGTTTACCTTAAGCTGTACACCCTCTTTATCCCAAACATTTCATCTTTCCCAAGACCCCACCACTGCCCTTTCCCAAATATCTTTTTATAGAGCTACACTGCTATAATGGTAAAAATATTTTAACTCTAATTTGGAAAATTAGAACCCTGACCAGAAAAAGTTTTCTTGATCTTTTTTTTTTTCAAAAAGCTAAAGAAAAAGCTTGCTTATGCATAAAATTTTTCGTAATAGCAAAAACCACTTTATAAACTGCTGTAAAAAAGCAGTAAAGTTAGGAATTCCTTCATAGAAAATATTGTCTGTGTGTGTGTGTGTGTATATATATATATGTGAAGTAAATGCTCATCACATAACAGGTGTGACTGATACATACTGATACGTACCTTGGAAGCATTTTGTGAACTGTTTCCACAAAAGCTTTATTAGACCATTCAGTTATTGAGTTTCTCTCCATTACTTAGAACACAGGACTGGCAGGTTCACTGCATAAAGGATGCTTGTGAATGGAATGTAGAGGAATAAGATTATGTCAGTGAGGTGGGCAGGGGCCGGCTCTTGTGAGTCATGTTAAAGAAATATGGTTTATTTTATGTGGATGGGAAGCCACTGAGTGGTTTTAAGCAGGGAGGTGACATTATTTGAGATCCATTTGTTAAAGATCATTCTGAGCTGCTCTACTGGAAAACCAGTGTGGCAGTGATTACAGTATAAGTTGGAGGTGCTGGTGGCTTGAATTTGAACAAATAAAGAAAGATGGACAGAACCAGCTAGATGCAGAAATGCTTTGGAGGTAGAGTTGACAGTTCTTGCTGATAGATTGGATGTGGGAGTGAAGTACGTTAAGGGCATTGTCAGGAATGCTGCTGTTAAAAATTCCAGTTTGAATAATGAGGTGGGTGGTGAGTAGCTGTTACTGAGATGGAGAAGACTGGGGAAAGAATAGGTTTAAGTAGAAAGGTATGCAGTTTGACTCTGGACATGAGTTTGAAGGGCTTGTGGCTTCCAAATGCATTAGATAATGTCTAAGGTCTCTTTACCTCTTAGAAGAATAAAATCTTTCCCTTTCGATTAAAGAGTTAACTCTTTTTCTCTGCAGCCCTCCTGTTGTTGAAAGCCCATTGGGGTGCTGACTGTGTTTGTGTGTCTGCAACTCTCATGTTTGTTGAGTGGCTATGTGCTCTCTCTCATGTCTAGCAGACTTGGCTCAGAAGATGTTTTAATTTTCTTTCTTTCTCTCGTCTTTCTTTCTCCCCCCAACTCTCTCATTCTCTCTCTCTTTTAATGATGAATTTATATCCAACTCTTTTAAATAAGTTCCACTTTGGAAAAATGACATACATTTTTAAGCAATTAATTAGGTTATTACAGTTATAATAGGTTATGATATGAATCATATAGGAATCAAATTTTGATTTTGAAAGATTCTACCAACTTAGCAAAAGAATAACTCAAGTTGCTACTCTTCATTCTCATTCATTATCAAAGATAAAATAAATTTGACTACCCAATTTTCAACTTCCTTTCTTCAATTTAAATTATAAAACTTTACATACTATCTATTGTCCCTTTCTGAAGTACAGAACTAAATTCAGCAGCATTTTGATATCTTCAATTTATGAACAGTCAACTCTGGTTTTCTCTACTTTGTCAGAATTATAAACTCTTGATGAAAATCTTGTTTTCCCATCTGGGATTTTTGCTTCACCAGCATAACAATATCTTACCTTTCCTGGAGCCACTGTCTGAAAAGATCGATGGACAAGTAGAACTCAAATATTAAATTTAACACAATTTACTTTTAAAAGAGAGATGCTAATTTATACCCTTTATTCTTTTTTCATACTATTTTATTCATGTAGTAAAAATATGAATGGTCTGTAAATTACTTTCCATGGTAATTTACAAGGGCCTTTTCCTCAGATGTAAATTCAGAAATTTTTATTCTCAAAGATTTTGATTCATGGGTATTTTCTCTAAGCTGAAGCCACAACTGAATCATTGAATTTAAAAGTAACTGAAAATTCACTGTTCTAGAGGGAACTTGCCTTAAACTGAAACACTCTTGAGCTGCAACTTTGCCTTAGGGTGTGTGTGTGGGTATGTGTGTGTGTGGGCGCGCGTGTACATTTCTCTTGCTAGGGAAGGCTCACAGGAGAATAGTATCCTTTTTATTTTCATTTTGTTGAGATGCCTAAAAGCTAGATTCCATTACAAATAAACTACTGCTTTGTAAATGTCTTAGTGCAAAAGTCAGTAGTCCTTAGTCTATATTTATTCACTCTCTAGTTTGTCAGGCAACAGAAGAAAAAGAGAAAATCTTAAAGATTTATGGAAAAGTCTCTTGAATCAGAGAGTGGTTGCATTGTCAATTTTATGTCTCAGATTTATTTTTGTGTGTGATTATTTTAAATGCTGTGTAGTGACAACCTTATTCAGTCAACAGAATGAATGCTGATATGGATGGGTATTTTTAAATCAAAGGTATTGGGTTATTTATAATAAGTCATTTTGATTTTATCTGAAAATTTACTTTTAATGTTGGAAATACAATTTTTCAAGATTAAGCACCATACATCCATTTTAATAACTGATGATTGCCTTAATGAAACATTTGATAATACCACAGATATCTGGCTGTGATGCTCTGAGCTAACTCCATTGTACTGGAGCATTAATACTCTCGCATGCTTCAGCTCTTGCTTTCCTCATGTTTAATGTATCAATTCCTCCTTTTAGGGCTATATCATTGTAAATGAAATTAATGAGTCATGTGGCAGTTCCACGAATCTCCCCCCTTCCACTCAGTTCCCTGCTGATGCTGCTGCTGCTGCCACTGGGCCTACCACAGCTGTGCTGATGAGCCAGCCACAAAGTAAAGAGGTGTGTTGGCATGCCATTTCATTCATTCACTGCTTTCCTCATGTCAAAAATTAACCCATGGTTAACAGAAAATGATGGTGTGTGAGACAAAGATATGTCTGGTTGACCAGAAGGCTGGAGTGATGCTGAGTTTGAAAAACAGACCAATTTGGGAAGTAATGCTCTACTAATAATATTACTTGAAACCGTGAAATATGGTACAGAGTATAGAGTACTAGGAGAAGGAAGTTCAGAAGAATAAACTCTATCTTAGCACTTTAGCCCAGCCTAGTTTTCTTAGAAACCAAAGAGACTTTCTAAAATTGTTGGTTTGAAGCACCTTTCCAGTTTGATTTTGTATTCAATTTTGTTTTACAGTACAGATTTCTCTTTTCATTTTCTTCTGCTTTAAAACATCTGGGGAGAGGCAAATAAAAGTAAATTAAAATACCTCCTACTGATCCAAGTGTGGGATTTGAACACAAGGCTAAATTTAAAGATACTCCCCGTCATTTATGACTCCTTGAGTAACATATAAGAAAACAGAACAACGAGATTATCGATTTCATTTCTTTGTCTTATTCTTTCATTTCATATGGACACATAAATACTTTTTTTTTCCCCCTTTAAAGCAAAGACCGTCTGTCTGTTCTGGATTTATGTTTCCTTCCACTCTTTCTTCTCATCCTGTCACTCAACCTCCATCAGCCCCTTGGCCTGAAGTCGTGGCTCCCTCTGCCGATTCTTTTCCTTTAAATGACACACCTCCTCCTCTACCAGCTAAGAAACACAGAAGGCAACAGCAGCGGGACCAGCAGGTAATTAGGAACTGGCATTTAGAGTTTGGAAATCTTACCTGGACACCAAACTTACTGATGTGAAATCTTTCCTTCAGTTTTTCCAAAGATATTTTTTAAAAAGATAAGGTGCACACTCCTTTTTTTAAAAGCACATTTAGCTTCCCTGGTGGCTCAGAGGTTAAAGCGTCTGCCTCCAATGTGGGAGACCTGGGTTTGATCCCTGGGTCGGGAAGATCCCCTGGAGAAGGAAATGGCAGCCCACTCTGGTATTCTTGCCTGGAGAATCCCACGGACAGAGAAGCCTGGTAGGTTACGGTCCACGGGTTGCAAAGAGTCAGACATGACTGAATGACTTCGCTTAAGAGTGNAATGTGGGAGACCTGGGTTTGATCCCTGGGTCGGGAAGATCCCCTGGAGAAGGAAATGGCAGCCCACTCTGGTGTTCTTGCCTGGAGAATCCCACGGACAGAGAAGCCTGGTAGGTTACGGTCCACGGGTTGCAAAGAGTCAGACATGACTGAATGACTTCGCTTAAGAGTGTGGGGATTGTCAGAGAGCTTGAGACCTTGATTGTCCTCTCCTGGCTTTTGATATGTTGGAGCTAGTTTCACATCCTCATGCTTCAGTTCCCATTCAATCAAAATATTGCAACTTCAGGTATTTTTCAAAATCATAATAATTATTTCCATAAAATCCATGGTTTACAAAGTTGCTATGTCAACACAAAATATTTTCCTTACACATTATTGAAACCATAATAGTAGACACCATTCCTCTGCTGTGATTCAAAACTTCCTTAGCATTTTACAAATGTCTCATTTCTTCCTTCTAACAATCCCATGAAATATGTGCTATCTCTGTATTGATATGTCGGGAACTGAGACTCAGTGTTGGTAAGCAGCTTGTCCAGAGTAATATCACAAGCAGTGCATTTGGTCCATAGCACAACAGTTTTTTATTACATATTTTAAAATAAATAATTTCTTATTCCAATCGTGTTGCCCTCTTTTTAAGACATTTTAAGAATACTCATGGACTGCCTTAGTGGCTCAGCTGGTAAAGAATCTGCCTGCAATGCAGGAGACCCAGGTTTGATCCCTTGGTCAGGAAGATCCCTTGGAGAAGGAAATGGCAACCCATTCCAGTATTCTTGCCTGGAGAATTCCATGGACAGAGAAGCCTGGTGGGCTAGTCCATGGGGTCTCAAGTGTCGAACATGACTTAGCGACTAAACCACCAAAAAATTTTGTTTTGAAACTTTGAACTATAATCAAATCCTTACATGAATTTGGCCCCAGAGATCCTAAGGTGTCAGTCAATAGACCCCCCAAAGGAGGTGAGCTCTGGTTCGTTATGCCTTTCTCTTAGCTTTCTTAACTCTACCTTTCCTATCTATTATCTTTGGTTAAAGGACCATATCTCCTCACTACTTTTAGGTTAATAAATGTCTAGCATAAATAGATAATTGTTAAGTTAAAGTGCAAATATTCTTCATGATTGGCATGTTGGAAGATTGATAGCAAATTTGATATCTCAGAGTTGCATTAGTTTTTAAATATTTCAAAAGCCCGAGTTTAGTATTAAAATGATCCAACCTAAAGAACCTCTAATTAGAAAAGAACTTTCCTATCAAAGACATTTTGGGGAAGGCCAAGAAAAATGTGGGTAGGTTTCAAGTTGGCAAAATGTTGCCTTAGGAATCTTGGGGAAAAAAAATGAAATGGTCAACAGGAGGATTTTTAAATGTGAGGGACTGCTATGGAGGCTCCTTGGCTAAGATCTGTTTTTCAGTCTAGAAGGATGCCTTATATGCAAACATCATGTGGATTTGGAGTATGTTTATGTGATTGAAACATGATTCATCTTTAAACCAACTTCCCTGTTTGTGCTTTCTCTTCATCTTCTTCCTTCTCCCATTTCTTATTCTCTTCACTCTGGGTTCTGTGCCATCACACAGAACTGTCCAGCCAGACAAAGGGGGAAACTACTTATGCTTTGTCCACTGACTGTTCCTCCATCCACATGGCAACCATCATAATAACTTGTAAGTTGTCCTGAAGCCCCCAAGGCAGCTGGCACTACTGTCAAAGTGACAGGTGGATTTTTCTGAAATTTTCAGTAATAAATTCTTCTCATGTCTATGTAGCTTACCAAATGTTAGCCCAGGTCTCTTAGCGAACATGAGTAGAAGTTGAATAATTTTTTTCTGGTCTGTGTTAAAATTCCAAAGCTTCTTTGTAAATGCATACTTCTTAATTTCTTTAGTGATCTGTAAGTTTTGCTATTCTGCTTTACATTTGCATCTAAAGCATTTTAGAAGCCTGGAAGAAAGGAAAAAACAACACCAGGAAGGCCTCTATCTGAGTGACACTTTGCCTCGAAAGAAAACCACACCTTCCATATCCCCACATTTCAGCAGTGCTACTATGGGGAGAAGCACCACCCCAAAGGTAGGACATGGGGAGAATCACGAGCTTCACCGTCAGTGAGTCTTTCTGTCCTTATGTTGACTGACATGCAAAGGCCTTAAAGAAAATGCTCCGTAATAGATCGTTAAGTTTGCTTGTTGGGCAGACATCATAACTGAATTGCACTTTCTGTCTTATTCAGAGGACATTTGGAATTGTAGGCTCTGGGACCAAGGCACCTGGTCCAGGATATGTTCTGCCACCACCACACAAGTGGTGAGCGGCATTCACGTCCATGGTACACTCCCAGGCTGCATCCTAGATCTGGAAATTGGAGGATGTAGGCTCTGAATTCTAGGAGTATTAGCAACCAGTATTTATTGGATCATTTCTTGGAACCTGACCCTGGGCTACGCCTTTTAGGTATATCGTTTCACTGTAAAACTCAACACCATGCAGTAGAGGTATTAATACTAATTAGTATCTCCATCGTACACATGGAAAACAAGTGGAAAGAAGCTAGGTGAGTGGCCCACGTGTCCTCAGCTGGTTGGCATTGAAGCTAGAATGTCAGCCCATGTGGTAGGATGCCTGAGTTGCCCTTGCTCCTGTTCTGCTGACTTACCTGAAGGGTCGTGGCAGGATGAAGGCAAGGGCAAGAGAGAAGGAGGCTCTGAGTGGGACCGAAGTTGGAGTTCTTCTCTTGCCCTTAATCAGAATAACTTTGTTTCTTTTTATCTGTTTTATAAACTGGTGTTCCCAGCATGTTTTACACTAAGATTTTGTTATTTTAAAAGGGTGCTAAAGCCAGCGGGACAGTTAGTAGGATTCTGAGTGTTTAGCCCACCTGATCACCAGGAGCAGAGGAAGCTGGTGCCCTTGTAGTGTGTGTGGCTCGCCTCTGTCTCCTTGTGCATGGCATGCATGCGTCTTGTCCCTGCATCTACTCTCTGCCCCTGGCGCTTGAAGGACTTTTGAGTTTTTCTCGAAGGTGGTTCTAGACAGTGTTTTCCCCATCTGTCTTCACTTCTGCAGCTGCTCCCTGTGGAGGAATGGCTGTGATGCTGAGGCTGCTGCGAAGCTCTGGGGGAGTGACAGCAACTGGTCTGTACCATTTAGCATCAATACATTGGTTGCAGAGACCTGCCTTCTGTGCTTAATTAGGAGTTAGGCAAACAGCGATGTGGCTGTGTCCGAAAGGACCACTGGGCTTGCCTGAATTGTTTCCTCCTGGTTCTCACAGGGCCACCTGCCCCTGGGACAGAGCAACAGCTGTGGCAGCGTGCTCCCCCACTCGCTAGCAACCATGACCAAAGACTCAGAATCTCGGAGGATGCTCAGAGGTAGGTATCTTGTAAGTCCGGGTCATGCCCTTTATCAAGCATTAGAATTTCTCAAGGAGTGGGAATCAGAACAGAATTGGGGGTCATTAGACAGGAGATCAACCAAAGTCCTAAATGCCACTTTTTAATTTTTATTCTTTAAATTGCATTGAAGTATATATAGTTTACAGTGTTGTATTAATTTCTGCTCTACAGCAAAGTGATTCAATCAGCTTTACTCTTAATGTGTCCCCTTAGAGGGAGAATGTATATATATAAATCTTCTTATTGTTGTACTGAGATAAGTTTTCCTATATGCACACGTGGCTGGTATATTCCCATTGCACTTTTTATAAATGCAGTGGAATTTTCCATTCAGAAAGGCCCCTAGAGAATTACTAACCTTCTTATCTGATTGAAAGAAAGAAAAAAAAGACCCCTGAGATTCTGACAGATTACCACCCACTTAGCTAAGTCGCTCCCCTGGCTTGTGGCTGAGCCACTCTTCCACTGGAGGAATGACTCACTGAGCTAAAGATTCACTGAGCTAACACACAGAATTAGTGGCCCAGTGCAGACTTTCCTTTAGGCCTTCTAATGTGGGTTGAACTTTTATGCAGTTGTTAGGTTTCAGGTAGACGTGGATTCTCAGCATGTTCTATTTCTTTGAAATAATACATTGCGTTTCTAATGGGATTCTCAAGCAGTCTCTGTGTGGCTGGAAGAAAATACTCTAAGGCAATTCCAGAGGTGAGCTCCTTGTAGAGAAGATTAGATTTATTGTGTTAAAATGGGGCTTTAGGTCAACTTATATTGGCCTTGACTTTTGAGCAGGTATGGTGCTAGGTAGTAAAAATGCAAATAAATGACATGATCCTTGCCCTTGAAATACCTAGCCTCATGAGGAAGACAGAAACGTAACTGATAATTTCAATCAAATGTGAAAATGCAGTGTTGGAGGTGTGCCCAGGATGTGAGTGGGATGCTGACAGGATGATGGGCATCTTTCTTATCAATGCGTTCATTTTGAAGCTATTCCCTCTAAGGTGGCTAGGAAGCAATTCTGACTGCTCGGCATCTTTGCTAATGTCACCAGAGAATAATCACTATTACCACCAGAAATATGTTTATATACTGGTATATATATATGCATGTATACATAATGTATATGTGTGTGTGGCTAAGTGAGATGTACATACATATATGTATTCTTGAAAGAGGATTTCATATCATTACCAGTGTGATTTAAGAGTTAACAGAGGCTATGGTATTCATAAAAGTGGTTTATATTATGAGAGGTTTTATTTATTTTAATAAAATACATTTGACTTCTCTTATCATAATTTCTTAATAAACTAAAAGTACCCCATAGTTTATAAATAATTAAACATAAATGAGTATATTTGGCTCTCATTTATTACTGTTCACTTGTGGGTCAAGTCTATTTTCTGTCGAAACGTTTTTCTGTGATATTTATAGACTTCTTTTTGAATATTTTTCCCACTGGCTGAAGACATCAAAGTTCAGCTTGGCCACAACACATACTTTATGTTGAAAGTTTTTTCCTTAAAATAGAGTAAGAAAAACTAGACCTGTATACCAAACAGATTTGTAAAAATGAAGGGCTGTAAACAATATCGTTTAAGAGGGTTCTTGTGAGAATATGGTGAAACTGAAGGGATGTTTGATCTCTATTTTTCTCATCTGTGTTCCCCTCAAATAATGGGATTCCCCATGTTAGGTTCATGGAGGAAAAGCTGAGCCAGTTCCCTGAGGTCGCATTAGGTACCCTCTGCCAAATCTGTTGTCTTTGACCTGTCTTCTGTGCTCCTGTTCCTCACTGGTAGGTCTTTTGTGCATCCCAGAAGTCTGCAGCCTCAGACTGCAGGCTGAGTGGTATTCCACCTGCTGCAGCTCTGAGTGGTGTTCCTCTTAAAGACTTTCATGTGGTGACGATGAGACAGTTCCCGAAGAAATAGAGAAGCATCATGTGTGTGTTGATGCAAGAGGATGTGATATATCTTATGAGGCCAGCCTGCCGCCTTTGGCTCCCCCACCCAGAGGAGGAGCGGGTAGGGACTGCAGTTTTTAGAGTTACAACGGACCATAAAAATTGTCAGGATTTTCTACTAAACCCATACAAGTGGCCCACAAGGACCAGGAAGAATGAATCATAATCTCATTTAGAATTGTTTCACTATCAATTGTTGGTGCCATTAAAATAGCAAAGCAAAATAACCAAGTAAAAAGTCCATGGTTTTGAAAAAATTGGACCTTGCACATTTTTCATTAACTCAAATAAAATAGACCTTATCATTTTCACGACTTATACTATTAACTTAAATGAACTGTTTTTTTGCTGCTTATTCATAATGGATGCGTCAAGGACAATGGTGTAAGTATAAGCCTTCCTTCCATAAGCACTCTTGTGATAGATCTGGCAGTGTGAATCATCCAAAGATCTCTAAGAGCAGAGTTTAAAGGAAAGAGCCCAGGAACTCAACTCTTAAAGTTGAAATGGTTATTGGCTTTTGTACAACTTGTGAACCATCCCTTTGTAAGCTTTAGAATGAATGAAATCTTTGTCCTTTTTCTTCTGTTCAAAGCAGGAAAGTCCAGGAAAGGTATGACAACCTCCCTGTGTGGTGTTTTTGTTTCCAGCAAGTAGTGAAAGATCATTGTCAAGTCCTCTTTAAGAAATTATCAGATTTAACACTGTACAATGGTGGATTTTTAGTCTAATGATTATTTCTTTTGCACAATAGAGGGAAATTGTTGCACGTTTGCTAAAAACACAATGCTGCATGCAGCTGCTGTTCATTCACAGGCAGCTGCATGACCCTCTTTGTCTTGGTTTTTTATTGCAAGGTCAGATCATGCAGGAAACACGAGTGATTCGGAAGTGTTGCTTCATAAGACTCAGGATCTAGATAAAGCAAAGAGTGGGCTTGTACTGTGTATAGGCTAAGTATAAGATATGATGTTTCTCCTTTATAGAGGCCACGCTACGTGAGAGGATGGAAGCATTTAGGAGGCTCCTAATATTCCATTTAAGCCTTAAAACCTAGTATAGAGTGAAAGTGAAAGTCACTCAATTGTGTCTGACTCTTTGCGACCCCATGGAATTCTCCAGGCCAGAATACTGGAGTGGGTAGCCTTTCACTTCTCCAGGGGATCTTTCCAACCCAGGGATTGAACCCAGTATAGAGTGAGGAACTGTCTAAATGACTGGCTAGAACAAATGATTCCTATGTGGCTAGGTGATAGTAATGCAGGGCATTACAGAACTGATTTGTTATAAAGTTGGATGAACTGTGCTTCAAATCGTCGAATGGCATATTACAAACCTTAACTTTAAAAAGCTATTTGTTAGCATCTTCTTGGAATAAAGAATTGTTTTATAGATATAATCTTGTTTTTATTCTCCCTGTTTTCTGGTTGAACATGTGTGACAATTTCTTTTTTTTTTTTTTNGCGATCAAGACTGGGCTATGACTACCAAAGAAAGGGAAAGAGTTTAAAAGATGCATCTGAGAGGATCAAGAGCATCCTTCAAGAAAGGATTCACCAGGACTTGAAGGTTAATTTCACATGAGGAACCACAGTGAGACTTCACTACACATCCACTGAAATGATTACAAAGAAAAGGTTAACAATAACTAATGCTGGGAGGGGACAGACAGCCTTTCAAATTCTCATGCACTGATGGCAGGGGATGGGAAAGGGGTGTCCATTTTGGAAAACTGTGTAGCAATTATTAACATGAAATACACATTTACTCTATGATCAACTATTTCAGTCCTAGATATTTACCCAAGAGAAATGAAAACATACAATCCCAAAAAGACCCATATAAGAATATACATAATAACTTTGCTCATAAAAGGAAAAAACTGGAATTTTCCCATATGCCCATCAACTGGAAAATGGACAACCCAATTTTGGCATCTCCATATCATTGAACACAACTCAATGATAAAAAGGAATGTACTATCCATCTAAGGAACAATCTCAAAAATCAGGATGTGAAGCAAAACTTTAGACATAAAAAAATTCAATGCATGATTCCATTTAAATGAAGCTCAAGAATAGGAAAGACTCTTCTCTATGAGGAAAATCAGAACACTGGGGATCCTTAAAAAGGTCAGGAGCAAACACTCTGGGATGATGGGTTGTATTTTTATTTGGGTGAAAGTTATGCATTGGAAAAGACCCTGATGCTGGGAAAGACTGAAGGCGGGAGAAAGGGATGACAGAGGATGAGATGGTCGGATGGCATCACCGACTCGATGGACATGAGTTTGAGCAAGCTCCAGGAGTTGGTGATAGACAGGGAGGCCTAGTATTATGCTGCAGTCCAAGGGTCACCAAGAGTTGGACACGACTAAGCGACTGAACTGAACTGAACTATGCAATGTAAACATTTATCAATACTCACTGAACTCTACACTTCATATCTAAGCATTTCACTGTGTGCTTTGAAATATACTTCAGTGACTTTTTTCACTCAAGGAGACTGGAAAAAGGGAAAGTCAAAGGTGACTTGAGTTCACCTGAACAGACAGAAAGAAGCTTTCCACGAAGGAAACAGGGAATCGATCGGGGCTGAGACGGTGCTCTGTTTCACCTCCCCTGAAGCTTCCTGTTTATACTTTGAAATATTTGGATTTTGTCTTTTGCCTCCTCTTAGATCATCAGCTGCCTGAAGTCTCCTTACCGCAAGAGCCAGGGCTGACCGGCCCCTTGGTCACTGGCGCTGCCTCAGCCTTGAGATCAGGTGGTGACTTCTCTTCCTTCCCTCTGGATCCCCAGGTCAACCGGCTTAATTAGCGAGTACAGGGAAGCCCTGCTGAATGAATGAGGCCGAGTCAAAGTGCTACCTTTGCTGGAGAAGAGGGTTTCATTTCTGTGGGTCTAAGAGAAGTTCAAGGCTTTCACCCAAGAAAAGGCTAATGAGAAGAGTTAGGCTCCACGAAGGGCAGGCTGCAGAGATCTCTATGAAAGGATTTCCCCCAGCCCCAGCTCACATTATCTGCTTCCCCATGAAGCGTTCAGGTCTGCTCTCAAGGCACCAGCGAATGCTCTTTGGGGGAGAATGGATACATGTATATGCATGACTGAGTCCCTTTGTTGTCCACCCCCAAAACTACCATAACATTGTTAATCAGCTATGCTGCTGCTGCTGCTGCTAAGTCGCTTCAGTCGTGTCTGACTCTGTGCGACCCCATAGACACCAGTCCACCAGGCTCCCCCGTCCCTGGGATTCTCCAGGCAAGAACACTGGAGTGGGCTGCCATACCCCAAAACAAATCTATACACAAACTTCTCAGAAATCCCTCCTCCTTTTGGCTCCTCTGTTCTCTCCCATCACGTTCATCGGCCAGCCTTGTCCTCCTCGTCACCATCGTCAAACACGTGGAATCAGCCCACACTCCCTGTTCAAGGGGCCGGCCCGTCCCCTGCCCCATGCGGCTAAAGGCGGCCCTGAGAGGCAGGACAGCCGTGCTTATGCTGACTGCGCGCCACGTTAGGTCCCGGCATCCTCCCGTCATCAAGGTGCACTTTGTTGGTACTTAGTTAAATTGGGAGGCAGAGGGGATGACCCCTGAGGTCCAGAGGAAGCCTCTGTAATTGCCCTTGACCAGCAACACCTCATACATGCTGCTTCCTCCCAGCAGGGCCAGGCTGCTGGTGCCTGCCCGGCCACTTCTGATCTCAGCAACTTGAGAAGTACTGTGTTAAGAGGACAAAATTAGATTTACGCAAAACACCCAGGAAACGGGCATGCCGACCTTCCAGGTTTCCCGGATCCCCTCCTGCTTCAGAAGCTGCAGGGGGGCTGCCCCAGGTCGCTCTCCCTACCCTCATCAGACGGTGAAAAGGCTTAACCAGAGACACAAACCCTCAGAAAGGAAAGTGACAGCCCTGCCTTGCCCTCTGCACACAAGCAGCACATGCGTGGGAACCCAGGTGGCACCCTCCTAAGCGCCCTGCAGTGGCAAGTGGAGGGTCTGGGGACACACGCCTGGAGGACTCCGAGCTAACTGTCAGATAAAGGTGAGCATAAGTCCAGCTCTCATCTCCAGTGGGCTACGGACATAAACAAAGCAACTCGGATTAAGAGCAGAGCCCAAAGGACTTTCCTGGTGGTCCAGTGGTTAAGACTCTATGCTTTCAATGCAGGGGGTGTGGGTGCGACCCCTGGTCGAGGAACTAAGATCCCACGTGCTGTGCGGTGTGGCCAAAAAATAAAAAAGTAGAGCTCAAGGTAAAAGGCAGTGACACAGCTACCAGATATCAAACCAAATGCTGTGTGTTCACAAGAGATGCTTCAGTTACAGTCTCGGTGGTCGGGAATATAAATCACCCCGCGGTGAAACCAAGCATCTATATGTATCCACGCACAGCGAGTTAAGTCACAAGGGTTAAGTGGAGNTTGGGGATGACGTCATGACCCCAGGTCACACAGGTGACACAAGGGTGCAGCGTCTCAATTCTAAATTTTTCATCTCTATGACTGCAGTGGGTTGTGACTTGCCCAAGTGACTGATATTCTTACACACCGTGATGGTATAAGTTGGATTCCAGCAAATATAGAGACACCCCCCAGCGTGTGAGGAGGTAGCTGTAAAAAGTCTACCAAATTGCATTTGTCAAAAACTGAACTATATGTCACAACATATCAGAAATTGAAAATGCACTGAGCCTGATTTGGATGATATGATATTCCAATATTTATAATATGACGAACTGACTTCCTAAAAATATAAAATCCCGAGCACTTTCATTGAAACACTTACTGAAATTCTTCCTCTATTTAGTACGTCAGCTCTTTAAATAAGAGTGACATTCACACCGCACAGAATTTTACTGGATGGATTCTGAACAGGGTCAGGCAAAAAAAAAAAAAAAAAGTGAAATTAAATTATATTGGGAAAATTTTGACACAAGATTCCCGTAAAAAATGTCAGGTTTGTGTGTGGATATCTCTTGGCAAAAGGGAAGGCTCGGAGAATCAAGCTTTTTTGAATTCTCAAGTTCACCATGCCTCACAGCAAGAGTGACAAAGGCCACTTTCTCCCATTTCTGAGCTTCAACAGTGTTTCACACAGGAAAGTCCAAGACAAAAAGGGAGTTGTGAATGCAGAGTCAACTGTGCCAATACACACCAAGACTGACATCCCTCAGGAAACGTGTCCTTCAGATAAATCTCCCCCGTTATTCCACCTGCACTGTTGTAGAGAGGAAGGGGGCCTAGTGCAGAGGGGCGGTCCAGCCAGAACAGGAACTTGGCCTCCAGGGCAACCCTGCCAGGGACCCCAGGCCTCTCTTCTCCAGAGTCCACAGAGGATGCACGATGACCACTGACCCAACATCATTTCCAGGGTGAACCCCAACTGGGTGACTGAAATTCATGGCTCATGTCTCCCCAGCAACAGACCTAGGAGGAATGGCATCATCCTTACTGTCCTGAGATTCAGACAGAAACTGGAAGTTAGAAAGTAAGTCACCTAAAGCCACACAGCCTCCAGGTATAAAGCGGAGACTCAGTCCCAGACTTCTCATATAGTCTGAGCCCTGAAAGAAGCTAACTTCCCTTCTCCAACCCACTGGCCGGCTGATCATCAGTCTGACTTTCTCAACAAATGTTTGGATTTTAGAATGCCGGACCAACTAACCCACCAGCTTCTCAAAAGGAAAGAAAGCCAGGAAGCAGGTGAATGACCATAAACAATCCTCAGCTCCATGGGCCTCCTCGGAAGCCACTCCCAGAGCTAGCCTGGTGTTTCCCAGTGTCTGTCTAGTGGGTGAGAACAGAGATCGACAATTCTGGTTCACAGCATCTCCAGACCTCAGCATTCTCACTGCCTCCATCCCTGACCTTTCTGGGCCCCCAGAATGAAGAGGTTTCCCTGTGATTGTCCCTCTGGAATTCATATCCATCGCTGCAGGGCCATCTGCGACTTTGTCTCTTCCCTTTTCCTGATTCCGTCGCCTGTGGTTAACAGTGGCGGGGACCAGAGGGCCCAGAACCCCGTGGGCTGCAGAGTTCTGCCTACAGTGCTGGCGTCCCGGGGCCGGAAAACCTCAAGTGCCCCATTGCAAGCAGATCCATTTCCACTAATAGCTGGTGGATGTGCATTCAGAGCCCACGGGCACCCCAGGCACATTTCCAGCAAACGATGTGGCACACACAGGAATTCATCTGAATCCAGCAAAAATCACTTAGCTTAATAACGCTGCCCTGATTTAATTTTAACTTTTCATAAAGCATGAGCGATGAGCGGGGGATGCTTGGTTTTTTTTTTTATGGATTACTGATGAGACCGGGCTCACATCTGGCTGTTTCATCTTTTTTTTTTTTTACAACTTCCAAAAAGAAGGGGGTTGGGAAAGGAAGTGGTGGATGATTGAGGGGAGGGCAGCACCTGCAAAATACACCAGCAAAACGCCTTGGGGGTGGGGACGCGGGGACGGCTGGCGAGAGCCCACGGAGCCAGAGAACTGGCCTCGGTGGGGGATTCAGGGCGGTGGCTGTCCGCGTCCAAAAAGAAAGGCACCACACGCATGCGCACACCCCCTCCTGTGCACACATGCACAGGTACACATTTATACACACACACACACAGGGCACACTGATGAAGAAAGAGTACCGGACCCCACCCCCACCCCTGTGCCAGTCTGTATTTAGGCAACGGAAGCCCAGTGGCTCCCTACAGAGTGACTCCGGTTTACAGGCAGGAGATTGGACCAGATGTTCTAACAAAGGCATCGTGAACACTTGCTTCTTTTTCCAACTCAAACCGCAAAATACCTCCAGCCTTCCGCCCTCTCCACAACTCTGCTGTCAGAAGGCATCCTCCCCCTCACCTGCATTATTACCCTGGGCTCCTTGTCGGTCCCTCTGCGCCCTCTTTTGTCCCCTGGCTTATTCTCAAAGGAGCAATCAGAGATCCTGGCAGAGAAGTCAGATCCGAAGACGCCTTTGCTCAGGCCTCCCCAGTGGCTCCCCATCTCTCTCAGAGCAAAGCCAAAGTCGTTGCACTGACCCCAGAGCCCCGCGTGACCTGCACAGTCCCAGCCTCTTCCTCTCCGCCTCTGTCTCAACCGCCAGCTGCTCCGGCTTCGCTCCACAGTTCCAGTCGCATGGTCTTCTTACTACATCTCAAACACGCCAGGCACGCTGACCCCAGGGCCTCTCCACTTGCTGTTTCCTCTACCTGCAGGTCTCTTCCCCAGATACCACCCCACAGCTCCTTCACTTCCTTTGGGTCTCCTTTCAAATGTCACCTAAGCATCACGGGTAGAATTCCAACCCTGTCTCCCAGCATCCCCGATCCATCTTACAGGTGGTTCTTATTTTTCCACCCCGCACCTAGCATCTTATAAAATATTATGGAATTTGCCTGTTTGTTTGTCTTGTTTGCCCCAACGTAGCAGACTGTCATTTCCAGGAGAAAAGGGATTGCTGTCCTCAGCTGTACCCCAGAGGCGAGCACTATGTCTGGCACAAATAAATTATTAATATATTTGCATAGTATATATAGCAATTATTTTAATATACGTGTGGAATGAAGAATGAACACGTGACTTGTTCTGATTTGCAAGTATATTCAGATACAAAAATGTAATCCCATTATGCTGGCTTTTATAAATCTCCTGCACTCAAAATAATAAGATCAGACAACATGGAGAGGGCGATGGGCTGTTAGGAGGCTGAGGCTGAAAGGCTGGAGGCCACAGCAGCTTAGGAACGTCTGTGACAAGAGGTGGCCACTTCGGGTCTCCATCTGCAGCTTCTGGTAGCTCTGGGACTCTTGCCTGAAGGGGCAGCTCAGCTCTGCTCCAAAACCACAGGGAAGGGGGAAAACAGCTCATTTCCTGCCCGCACTGCCTGAGGGTGAGCCCCTGGTTATCTCAGGACACCACACCTTGCAGCCCTCTAATCACAGACTGTGCCTGGATAACAGGAGTGCTCAGTGTGGGCCAAGACAAGAGGCAGGAAAACAGTTTGGGTTAGGTCATCAACAGAACGGAGTCCAGGGGCATCTGATCGGACCTGTCCTTCTCCCCAGCTTCAAGCAGTGATCACTACGAACCCCTGCCCCTAAGCAACCGATGAGCTCTAAGGCTTCACATCGACCTCAAGAAGAATAGGTGGAAGGTGTGTCCATCCTTCAACACGGCCACCAAAAGCAGGCACACGAGTCAGCCTGCCCAGCTCCAGGCTCTGCTATCTATTCTGTTCACCCAGATGAGTGACCAAATGCCACTGCTCACAGGCAGCTGCCTGTTTAAAAGTCTTCCTGTTTATCTATTACACCAAATCAAATTTTACCTATCACACCCTCCTGCCCTCATAGCCCCGTGAGATGGCTTTGCTTCACCCATCCGACCCTCTAGATGGATTTCTTCTTCACTCTTACTGGGCTCATGCACATCCCACGTCTGTTCTAATATGTTTGCATCATTCCTTTTCACTGGGAGGCCCTCCCTTTAGCCCCACAAGAACCACTGAAGCTCCTAGAAGGTCTGGTTCAAGCCTCACCTTCACCAAGAAAGTCTGCTCCTCTTATGAAACACCATCAGCCTGCATAATGTGAATCTCTTACATAATAACGGTACTGAACATAGACAAGCCTCCTGGTAAATATTCGCCGGTTGGCTGATGTCTCTTGCCTTAGTCTCGGTACCCAGGGGATTCTTTTTTGCCTGTGGGGAAAGAGCATAATATGGGACTTGGACTTAAGCCTCCAGCTTGACTTTGGCTAAACTACTTAGCTTCTTTTAGTGTAAGCTTCATTCTTTATAAAAGACCAGAAACTTTGACCACCCCCTGCCATGGTTATTAAGAGGACAAAATGAGATGTTCCCCAAATTCCACTGGAGCAGGAACTTGGTGTTATTCACCTCGGGGCCCAGAACTGTAACTGCCACACTGTTCTCAGTAATAAAAAGTGTGAGTGAATAATGTGCATACAGTTTCTCATATAATCCAGTGTGAGGTAGACAATAACAAAATAAAAATAAACAGCACAGAGTATTGTTAGAGCCTTATTCCCAAGCAAACTGGAGAACAATGCAGGAGCACTCACTGAACAGCTCCACACCCCGGAAGATTCAGCAAGAGTCCTCCCCAGCTCCTCCCCTGGGGGAGAGAGCCCAGCCCCTTGGCTCTTTCTCACCAGATCTCTTTCCCTAATCTTTCCATCTCCTTCCTTGAAGATCTTTCCAATCTTCCCACAAGGTGAAAATGAAGAAGCCTGGTTAATTGTGGAAGGGAAGATTATCCTTCCCTAGAAGTTAATTGCTTAATTTCATCCACGTTTTGTGCTGCTAAACACCTCTGAATTCATCAGGATATGTCAGTCGTCCCCCTCCCAGACGGAGGATGAATTCTTAGACCTACAGTACGTTTGCGACACGTGTTTATCCCTCCAGCATCAGGCACAGAATAGATGGCTGAAAAAAAAAAAAAAAAATGCCAAGTAATTGAATGAATGCACCTATGGACTGAATAAAGCCAGTTTTATTACCGCACATCTCAAAAAGCAACAGCAGAAGCGGGTCTAGACTGTGATCTTGCAAATCAAGTGGAGATTTCTTTCCAGGCTAAGGAAAAGGATTCTGGAGCAAACCAGGCTTAAGAGACACTCTCTCCAAGGAGGGGCTCCTGTCTGCTGCGCCATCTCCCATTTTCCTCCCTTGACCAGCTCCCCTGTTTGTAAAGCAAGCCCATGACCTTCCAAGGATGCTGGTGGAGGCCTGAGATGGCTCATCTTGAAACTTCCACACTCCTCAGGAATGCGAATGCTTCAAAGGAAGGGTGTTACTACTGTCAGGTGAAGACCGACCGAGCTCGCGTCTTACTGCCCCACAGAGACACGTGGCAAGAATTTCCTTTTCACAGAAGTAGCTACACCATTTGCTGAAGGATGTCTTAGGGTGGGTAAACAGGATGATAAAGAGAAGGGATGTCTCAAGACATCTGCTCCACCCTCTCCTAAGAGAGTACAAAAGGAATTAGAGGTAACCGGGAACAGCGGAGAAAAATCACCGCATTTCTCCACCTTTGTATCCAGAAATAGCAAAAGCATTATGTTCCAAGGGATGGGGAATTCTCAGAACCTCCACTGAGCTGCAGAGGTTGGGGAGGGGAGGGAGCAAGGGTTGGTAAACAAACGACATGAAAAAGAGATNGGCCTAGTGCAGAGGGGCGGTCCAGCCAGGACAGGAACTTGGCCTCCAGGGCAACCCTGCCAGGGACCCCAGGCCTCTCTTCTCCAGAGTCCACAGAGGATGCACGATGACCACTGACCCAACATCATTTCCAGGGTGAACCCCAACTGGGTGACTGAAATTCATGGCTCATGTCTCCCCAGCAACAGACCTAGGAGGAATGGCATCATCCTTACTGTCCTGAGATTCAGACAGAAACTGGAAGTTAGAAAGTAAGTCACCTAAAGCCACACAGCCTCCAGGTATAAAGCGGAGACTCAGTCCCAGACTTCTCATATAGTCTGAGCCCTGAAAGAAGCTAACTTCCCTTCTCCAACCCACTGGCCGGCTGATCATCAGTCTGACTTTCTCAACAAATGTTTGGATTTTAGAATGCCGGACCAACTAACCCACCAGCTTCTCAAAAGGAAAGAAAGCCAGGAAGCAGGTGAATGACCATAAACAATCCTCAGCTCCATGGGCCTCCTCGGAAGCCACTCCCAGAGCTAGCCTGGTGTTTCCCAGTGTCTGTCTAGTGGGTGAGAACAGAGATCGACAATTCTGGTTCACAGCATCTCCAGACCTCAGCATTCTCACTGCCTCCATCCCTGACCTTTCTGGGCCCCCAGAATGAAGAGGTTCCCCTGTGATTGTCCCTCTGGAATTCATATCCATCACTGCAGGGCCATCTGCGACTTTGTCTCTTCCCTTTTCCTGATTCCGTCGCCTGTGGTTAACAGTGGCGGGGACCAGAGGGCCCAGAACCCCATGGGCTGCAGAGTTCTGCCTACAGTGCTGGCGTCCCGGGGCCGGAAAACCTCAAGTGCCCCATTGCAAGCAGATCCATTTCCACTAATAGCTGGTGGATGTGCATTCAGAGCCCACGGGCACCCCAGGCACATTTCCAGCAAATGATGTGGCACACACAGGAATTCATCCGAATCCAGCAAAAATCACTTAGCTTAATAACGCTGCCCTGATTTAATTTTAACTTTTCATAAAGCATGAGCGATGAGCGGGGGATGCTTGGTGTTTTTTTTTATGGATTACTGATGAGACCGGGCTCACATCTGGCTGTTTCATCTTTTTTTTTTTTACAACTTCCAAAAAGAAGGGGGTTGGGAAAGGAAGTGGTGGATGATTGAGGGGAGGGCAGCACCTGCAAAATACACCAGCAAAACGCCTTGGGGGTGGGGACGCGGGGACGGCTGGCGAGAGCCCACGGAGCCAGAGAACTGGCCTCGGTGGGGGATTCAGGGCGGTGGCTGTCCGCGTCCAAAAAGAAAGGCACCACACGCATGCGCACACCCCCTCCTGTGCACACATGCACAGGTACACATTTATACACACACACACACAGGGCACACTGATGAAGAAAGAGTACCGGACCCCACCCCCACCCCTGTGCCAGTCTGTATTTAGGCAACGGAAGCCCAGTGGCTCCCTACAGAGTGACTCCGGTTTACAGGCAGGAGATTGGACCAGATGTTCTAACAAAGGCATCGTGAACACTTGCTTCTTTTTCCAACTCAAACCGCAAAATACCTCCAGCCTTCCGCCCTCTCCACAACTCTGCTGTCAGAAGGCATCCTCCCCCTCACCTGCATTATTACCCTGGGCTCCTTGTCGGTCCCTCTGCGCCCTCTTTTGTCCCCTGGCTTATTCTCAAAGGAGCAATCAGAGATCCTGGCAGAGAAGTCAGATCCGAAGACGCCTTTGCTCAGGCCTCCCCAGTGGCTCCCCATTTCTCTCAGAGCAAAGCCAAAGTCGTTGCACTGACCCCAGAGCCCCGCGTGACCTGCACAGTCCCAGCCTCTTCCTCTCCGCCTCTGTCTCAACCGCCAGCTGCTCCGGCTTCGCTCCACAGTTCCAGTCGCATGGTCTTCTTACTACATCTCAAACACGCCAGGCACGCTGACCCCAGGGCCTCTCCACTTGCTGTTTCCTCTACCTGCAGGTCTCTTCCCCAGATACCACCCCACAGCTCCTTCACTTCCTTTGGGTCTCCTTTCAAATGTCACCTAAGCATCACGGGTAGAATTCCAACCCTGTCTCCCAGCATCCCCGATCCATCTTACAGGTGGTTCTTATTTTTCCACCCCGCACCTAGCATCTTATAAAATATTATGGAATTTGCCTGTTTGTTTGTCTTGTTTGCCCCAACGTAGCAGACTGTCATTTCCAGGAGAAAAGGGATTGCTGTCCTCAGCTGTACCCCAGAGGCGAGCACTATGTCTGGCACAAATAAATTATTAATATATTTGCATAGTATATATAGCAATTATTTTAATATACGTGTGGAATGAAGAATGAACACGTGACTTGTTCTGATTTGCAAGTATATTCAGATACAAAAATGTAATCCCATTATGCTGGCTTTTATAAATCTCCTGCACTCAAAATAATAAGATCAGACAACATGGAGAGGGCGATGGGCTGTTAGGAGGCTGAGGCTGAAAGGCTGGAGGCCACAGCAGCTTAGGAACGTCTGTGACAAGAGGTGGCCACTTCGGGTCTCCATCTGCAGCTTCTGGTAGCTCTGGGACTCTTGCCTGAAGGGGCAGCTCAGCTCTGCTCCAAAACCACAGGGAAGGGGGAAAACAGCTCATTTCCTGCCCGCACTGCCTGAGGGTGAGTACCTGGTTATCTCAGGACACCACACCTTGCAGCCCTCTAATCACAGACTGTGCCTGGATAACAGGAGTGCTCAGTGTGGGCCAAGACAAGAGGCAGGAAAACAGTTTGGGTTAGGTCATCAACAGAACGGAGTCCAGGGGCATCTGATCGGACCTGTCCTTCTCCCCAGCTTCAAGCAGTGATCACTACGAACCCCTGCCCCTAAGCAACCGATGAGCTCTAAGGCTTCACATCGACCTCAAGAAGAATAGGTGGAAGGTGTGTCCATCCTTCAACACGGCCACCAAAAGCAGGCACACGAGTCAGCCTGCCCAGCTCCAGGCTCTGCTATCTATTCTGTTCACCCAGATGAGTGACCAAATGCCACTGCTCACAGGCAGCTGCCTGTTTAAAAGTCTTCCTGTTTATCTATTACACCAAATCAAATTTTACCTATCACACCCTCCTGCCCTCATAGCCCCGTGAGATGGCTTTGCTTCACCCATCCGACCCTCTAGATGGATTTCTTCTTCACTCTTACTGGGCTCATGCACATCCCACGTCTGTTCTAATATGTTTGCATCATTCCTTTTCACTGGGAGGCCCTCCCTTTAGCCCCACAAGAACCACTGAAGCTCCTAGAAGGTCTGGTTCAAGCCTCACCTTCACCAAGAAAGTCTGCTCCTCTTATGAAACACCATCAGCCTGCATAATGTGAATCTCTTACATAATAACGGTACTGAACATAGACAAGCCTCCTGGTAAATATTCGCCGGTTGGCTGATGTCTCTTGCCTTAGTCTCGGTACCCAGGGGATTCTTTTTTGCCTGTGGGGAAAGAGCATAATATGGGACTTGGACTTAAGCCTCCAGCTTGACTTTGGCTAAACTACTTAGCTTCTTTTAGTGTAAGCTTCATTCTTTATAAAAGACCAGAAACTTTGACCACCCCCTGCCATGGTTATTAAGAGGACAAAATGAGATGTTCCCCAAATTCCACTGGAGCAGGAACTTGGTGTTATTCACCTCGGGGCCCAGAACTGTAACTGCCACACTGTTCTCAGTAATAAAAAGTGTGAGTGAATAATGTGCATACAGTTTCTCATATAATCCAGTGTGAGGTAGACAATAACAAAATAAAAATAAACAGCACAGAGTATTGTTAGAGCCTTATTCCCAAGCAAACTGGAGAACAATGCAGGAGCACTCACTGAACAGCTCCACACCCCGGAAGATTCAGCAAGAGTCCTCCCCAGCTCCTCCCCTGGGGGAGAGAGCCCAGCCCCTTGGCTCTTTCTCACCAGATCTCTTTCCCTAATCTTTCCATCTCCTTCCTTGAAGATCTTTCCAATCTTCCCACAAGGTGAAAATGAAGAAGCCTGGTTAATTGTGGAAGGGAAGATTATCCTTCCCTAGAAGTTAATTGCTTAATTTCATCCACGTTTTGTGCTGCTAAACACCTCTGAATTCATCAGGATATGTCAGTCGTCCCCCTCCCAGACGGAGGATGAATTCTTAGACCTACAGTACGTTTGCGACACGTGTTTATCCCTCCAGCATCAGGCACAGAATAGATGGCTGAAAAAAAAAAAAAAAAATGCCAAGTAATTGAATGAATGCACCTATGGACTGAATAAAGCCAGTTTTATTACCGCACATCTCAAAAAGCAACAGCAGAAGCGGGTCTAGACTGTGATCTTGCAAATCAAGTGGAGATTTCTTTCCAGGCTAAGGAAAAGGATTCTGGAGCAAACCAGGCTTAAGAGACACTCTCTCCAAGGAGGGGCTCCTGTCTGCTGCGCCATCTCCCATTTTCCTCCCTTGACCAGCTCCCCTGTTTGTAAAGCAAGCCCATGACCTTCCAAGGATGCTGGTGGAGGCCTGAGATGGCTCATCTTGAAACTTCCACACTCCTCAGGAATGCGAATGCTTCAAAGGAAGGGTGTTACTACTGTCAGGTGAAGACCGAGCTCGCGTCTTACTGCCCCACAGAGACACGTGGCAAGAATTTCCTTTTCACAGAAGTAGCTACACCATTTGCTGAAGGATGTCTTAGGGTGGGTAAACAGGATGATAAAGAGAAGGGATGTCTCAAGACATCTGCTCCACCCTCTCCTAAGAGAGTACAAAAGGAATTAGAGGTAACCGGGAACAGCGGAGAAAAATCACCGCATTTCTCCACCTTTGTATCCAGAAATAGCAAAAGCATTATGTTCCAAGGGATGGGGAATTCTCAGAACCTCCACTGAGCTGCAGAGGTTGGGGAGGGGAGGGAGCAAGGGTTGGTAAACAAACGACATGAAAAAGAGATCAAAAGGAATTAGAGGTAACCGGGAACAGCGGAGAAAAATCACCGCATTTCTCCACCTTTGTATCCAGAAATAGCAAAAGCATTATGTTCCAAGGGATGGGGAATTCTCAGAACCTCCACTGAGCTGCAGAGGTTGGGGAGGGGAGGGAGCAAGGGTTGGTAAACAAACGACATGAAAAAGAGAAAGAAGCAGACTCACAGATCTAGAGAACAAAGTGATGGTTATCCGTGGGGAGAGGGAAGGGGGAAGGGGCAAGGTACAGGTAAGGGATTAAGAGGTATAAAGCATTGTGGATAAAATAACAAGAGGGGCTTCGCCAGTGGCTCGCTCAGTAAAGAATCCGCCTGCAATGCTGGAGATGCAGGTTCGATCCCCAGGTCAGGAAGATGCCCTGGCGAAGGAAATGGCAACCCGCTCCAGTATTCTTGCCCAGGAAGTCCCATGGGCAGGGGAGCCTGGCAGACTACAGTCCATGGGTTCACAAGAGTCAGACATGACTTAGCAACTAAATCACCACTACCACCAAGCTACAAAAGACAAGTTCATAGTATATAGCACACGGAGCTATATTCAACATTTCATGACAGACAATTCACACAACACACACACCCACACACACACACATCACTTTTTAGTACAGAAGAAATTAACACAACATTGTAAATCAACTATACTTCAATAAAATTGAAAAGATAAAATAAGCAACAAGGATATATTTTTGTGCAATGTGGGGAATATAGCCAATATTTTATAATAACTGTAGTGGAATATGACCTTTCAAATTGTGAATCAGTATATTGTACACCTGTATCTTGTATAATACTATACATCAACTATAACTCAATAAATAAGTAAACAGATAGATAAAGAGATTCCAGACCAAGATTCAGAGCAACAAGCATCACCAAGGGTGTGCTTGGTCTCCCAGGGTAAATGAGGCTCACCATCCGGCTGGGGACAAGGCTGAGTGTGGATGCTGCTGCTGCTGCTAAGTCGCTTCAGTCGTGTCCAACTCTGTGCGACCCCATAGATGGCAGCCCACTAGGCTCCTNAAGGGTGTGCTTGGTCTCCCAGGGTAAATGAGGCTCACCATCCGGCTGGGGACAAGGCTGAGTGTGGATGCTGCTGCTGCTGCTAAGTCGCTTCAGTCGTGTCCAACTCTGTGCGACCCCATAGATGGCAGCCCACTAGGCTCCTCTGAGTGTGGATGACCCCTCTCCTATGGCCCTTCTAGGGTTCTGCCTCAGAAACCTGCCCTTCCCCTAGGGGCCCAGCTCCCTCATGCTCTTTCTGCCTCCATCCAGGAAGTGCTCTCAGAAAAGGATGTGATGAACCGACCCCTGATGTGTCTAGACTGATAGAAAGACTCATAGGTTAGATTCTTAAATATTTTCAGCTCAGATTAAACCCGAATGCTAAGGACAATTAGCAAACACATTACCAAATGAATTCAAGGTAACTAATGTGTGACAAATAATGCAATCAAGTCCTCTGAGGACTAGGCATTGTTTATCTTTTTTAAAAAAATGTATACAATTTTTGTATCTATTTGGCTATATATTAATAAAAGGGCAAGGTTTCTTTACAAAAAGAAAAACCTAACATGAAAGATATGCATCTTAATGTTGGGCTTTCAGGGGGGAAAAAAGCATGCGATGTGATGGAATGCAAAACCGAATGTTTGAAACCAGGGCCAGCTTGGGCCAATTTTGGCAAATCTGATCATTGCAGCAGTCAGTCCAAGAGGAAGGTGTGTACCTGAAAGTGATGGGTGCCTTCCGGGATGTCTGGAACCCTCTGGAACCCCAGGAACTGAGCTGCTGCTTCCCCAGCCTCTGCACTCCCATCATCACCACCGTCCTCATGGGTGGGCCATGCACGCGATCACACAGAAACACACACACACGTGTACACATCGTGTGCAGGAGCAAGAAAGACACTCCACAGTGAGGGACTCTGCAGGCGGGCCCCAGATCACCCCGAGAGCCACCCTCCCCCCTCCCAGCTCAGGGAGAGGCTAAGGGAGTTCCCTCCACGTGCCCACAGAGACACCTTTCCTCTAGCCGCAGACCTGTGGCAGGATGTGACTGTTGCTAGGTAACACTGATCCCTATCCAGTCTCCCCCTTGCCAAGCCCTCCCGCCCTGGACAAGGAGGCCCCTGTACAACCTGCTAAGTGCTCCCAGAGAGTCCTCAAAGCCTTCTTCCTGGGAAGGCAGACCCTGGCCCCATCTCATAGGGCAACACCCCTGTGCATAAAAATGAGAAGACTATGGTCAGAGAACTGGCCTTGCATTTGAGGACAGGGGCCACTGCTCGGTTGGGGGTGTGGGGAGAGGAGCAAGAGAGATTTTGCCTGTCTTAAGTTTCTGTGGACTGTTTTACAATTGAAAGGGGGAATCTGCCATTTCATGCGGCCCTCAGAGGCCAAGCTACCAGAGCCATTGGCAGGGGCCGGCCAGCTGAACTCTCCACGGGCCAGCACAGCAGAGACTGTGGCCGCCAGGATTTTACATAACCAGGGGCCGTCAGTACCAATAAGCCTCAGTCTCTGAAGCACTGAGAGGTTAAAAAAAAAAAACCTCCACGCAAGGCAACAAAGAGATTTAGATGAAGAAGCCTTTGGGATGACAAAGAGGGCAGGCGCAGTGTGCAGGGACGAGCTGCCACTGGTCCACCAGAGAAACCGCCCAGAGTCACCTGATGGGTCCGCGAGGCCCCAGCCAGCCCTCCCTGGATGCACCGGCACATGTGCACGGAAAAGATAATGTTAATGTTGCTCCTTATTTGTTTTCTGTCAACCCAAATGCCCACTTATCAGTGTTTAATGGCTCTCAGAAATAAAGCTATTTTAGAACATGATCCAAGATGAAAATAAGTCTCTGGAAGCTGTTGCTACGACCTTTCCCAGTGACTGGGTGATGTTCCCAGCCTCACAGTAGCTCCCGATGGCCTGAGGCAGGGTGGGGTCCCGAACAGAGTCAAGGAACATGGCCCTTAAATGTGGGGGAGGGCACAGGCAAAGACCCCCAAATATTCACCTGTCCTTAAAGAGTCAAGTCCTTCGTTTTACAGAGAAGCCCCAGGGGCCCACTCTAGACGGAAGGTTTTCTCCTCAAGAGGTTGTTTCCTTAGCCGCCTGACCTGTGAGGAGAAAGCCAGGGACAGTGAGGAGACAGCCCTCTGCTTCTGGAAGATGCAAACACACAGAATTCGGTCAAATAAAGACCCCACCACCACCTGCAAAGGGGCCGCGGAAGCACTCCCACAGTTGACCTTCACTGGGCTCAGGAAAGCAGGACCTCTAAGAGATCAAGCGCCCTCCCCACTCTCTCTCCCATTTTAGCTGTTTTTGACAATCTCAGTTCCACACGACCGCCTGAGCTTTCACCCCGGGGCTGTGAGGATGGGATGGTTGTGGTCAGTGTGAATTGGGGACACCAGGCACAGCGGGCAGGGTGGTGGTGGGGGCATGGGGGCACTCTGTTCTCACCACCAACCTCAGCTCCCACCGCAGACTCAGCAAAGGGGACGCAGCTGAGAGCTAACTGCACTTTCTCACACAGAAGGCCCTTTCCCATAGACGCCCACACCCGCACGCCTCTGTTCACCAGCTTCCACCCCAGATGCTACAGGAACATGTGGACCCATGGCAATGCTTCCAAAGCCCCCTAGATCTGAGGGTCCCCAAAACCAGGCTGGCCTCTTCCCTCCCCTCAGCCCCCCAAAGAGCTGTCTCTCTTCCTCCGTCTCTTCATCCAGGAGACGAGATGCTCTTCCCGACCCCGGAGGCAGTCACTGCACGTGGTAAAGGGCAGCCGGACCCCTGGCTGTGTGCAAGGCTGGGCAGCTTATTCAAATCCTGGCCTCAGTTTCTCTCACTCACAGGATGAGCTCCTAACAGTGCCCTTCTAGAGAGCGGACGGAAGGATTAAGGGAGGAAAGTGTCTTATAAAAGCCATCATCATCATTATGCTTGAGGGTGTGCTAAGTCATTTCAGTCCTGTCTGACTCTTTGCAACCCTATGGACTGTAACCCTGCAGGCAAGAGTGGGGATTCTCCAGGCAAGAACACCAGAGTGGCTTGCCATACTCTCCTCCAGGGGATCTTCTCAACTCAGGGATCATACTCTCGTCTCCTACAGCTCCTGCACTGCAGGTGGATTCTTTACTGATGAGCCACCAGGAAGTTCATTGCTATACAGTAGTTTTTAAAGTCATCAACAATCTGGGTGCAGAAAGGTACAGATTCCTCTCCATCAGTCTCCATCACTGTGGTCCTAATTCTGGCCACCACCACTTCCTGCCAGGACTACTGTGAAAGTGTTTTGTCTCTCTGACTCCACGATCCCATCTTTCCAATCTTTCATGCCACTCTAGAGTCCAAGACCCAGTCATAAACTTATATCCTTCTTCTACTTAAAAATCTTTAATATCTAACTGTTCATTATGGCATAAAGTTGACTCCTTATAAGGGTCTTCATGGCTGATCCACGTCTCTTCAGGGTCACCTCCCATATCGTGCTGGTCCTACTGCCTGGAACGGCCTTCCTGCTTTATCTGGGAGAATAAGTACCACACATCCTTACCCATACAACTCACATCCATCATCTCTAGAAAACCCCTCCAGGTCCAGCTGGGCAACGGACCTCTCTTCCACGCCCCAACTCGACCTCTGGTTGCTTTCACATCTGTCTTTTCTGGTTGACGGGGTGTTAACAACAGGCGCTGTATAGCAAGCACCCTTTCTTCTGGCCCAGTGGCTGGTACTGAGTAGATGTTCCTTAAGCACTTGTGGCATGAAGAGTCCCCTCTTGTGATAACACAGACACAATCAGGTTCAACATCAGCCCATTCCTATCGCTGGGACAACCCCACTGGGTCTATTTTAAGTAAGCAGCCCCCATGAGTAAACTTTCAGCCAGATCTCTCTGCCAACTAAATGGGAAAGCTAACCTAACCAGAACTCTCTGAAGCCTGGGGTCACAGAGAAAGCCCTTCCTGCCTCCCTATCTCCCATTCTAGCTTCCAGAATCCAAAGTAACATTTAATTTTTAGTAGAACTCACACTCCATCGGCATGCCAATTAACACCAATTAATCATCTTCATTAAGTGTGATAATGACTAAGGAGAGAAAAGATTAGCTCCAAGAAAAGGTTCTATGCTTCTATCAAATGTCCTGGTGGCTCAGGAGATTAACCTACCCACAATCAAACCCTCAGCAAACAACCCCACTCCACAGGATAACTGCCACTGAAACTTTGGGTGATGATGAAGAAGCAAAATGCCCAGTTGGACCAGCAGCAGATGGACAGATTTTACCTGAACAGTCACTGGAAGTCAACCAATGTCTTCCCAATACAGGAATTCTTTGCAACCAGAGCAGTTTCTGAAATAGAGTCAATCCATCAGTGATCGATAACTCCTGAGTCCCAAAAGAGACAGCCAAGACGGACGACGCCAAGGCGCGCCTCCTTCCAAATAGTTTCCAGTCCAACAAGGACCAACTCAAAGCCCCTCCCTTGCCCGAGACCCCCCTCACAGCCTTTCTCATCCCTGGTGATGGATGCTGCAGCCTTGCAATTGTTTAGGCCAAAATCTTCATACGCATCCTTCATTTACTGCCCTCTCTATCACAACCTTTTCATTGATAATAAAATTCAAAACACATACAGAGTCTGACCACTTCTCATCACTTCCATTCCAGCCCAGGCCACCTGGACCAGCCAGAAGCCTCTGGTTTGGTCTTCTGTGTCCACCTTCTTCCCTCTGTTCTCAACACAGCTTCCAGCTCGATTCTTTAAGAAAATAAATCTTATCAGATCACTCTGTGGCTCAAAATCCTCCTTGTCTCCCTCAGTCCTTAAGATGGCCTATAAACACGCCCCCCCCCCCATCATTTCTCTGATTTTATTTCATGTTCTCTCTACTTCTCACTCTATTACAACCACACTGGCCTCCTTGTTCCCGGATTGCACTATCACTCAGAGCCTTTGCACAAGCCGTTGCACAGATGTAACCTTCCACACAGACATCACCCTCCACAGGAGGCCTATCTAAAGACCACCTTCTTAAAAATTACAACCCAATACTATATGCAGGTCAGGAAGCAACAGTTCGAACTGGACATGGAACAACAGACTGGTTCCAAATAGGAAAAGGAGTATGTCAAGGCTGTATATTGTCACCCTGCTTATTTAACTTCTATGCAGAGTACATCACGAGAAACGCTGGACTGGAAGAAACACAAACTGGAATCAAGATTGCTGGGAGAAATATCAATAACCTCAGATATGCAGATGACACCAC
>SJYX01014312.1:271979-318187 GCA_006410675.1 Oreotragus oreotragus
ATGAAAGTGAAAGAGGAGAGTGAAAAAGTTGGCTTAAAGCTCAACATTCAGAAAACGAAGATCATGGCATCTGGTCCCATCACTTCATGGGAAAGAGATGGGGAAACAGTGTCAGACTTTGTTTTCTTGGGCTCCAAAATCACTGCAGATGGTGACTGCAGCCATGAAATTAGAAGACCCTTACTCCTTGGAAGGGAAGTTATGACCAACCTAGATAGCATATTAAAAAGCAGAGACATTACTTTGCTGACAAAATCCATCTAGTCAAGGCTATGGTTTTTCCAGTAGTCATGTATGGATATGAGAGTTGAACTGTGAAGAAAGCTGAGCGCTGAAGAATTGATGCTTTTGAACTGTGGTGTTGGAGAAGACTCTTGAGAGTCCCTTGGACTGCAAGGAGATCCAACCAGACCATTCTAAAGGAGATCAGTCCTGCGTGTTCTTTGGAAGGAATGATGCTAAAGCTGAAACTTCAATACTTCAGCCACCTCATGCGAAGAGCTGACTCATTGGAAAAGACTCTGATGCTGGGAGGGATTGAGGGCAGGAGGAGAAGGGGACGACAGAGCATGAGATGGCTGGATGGCATCACCGACTCGATGGACGTGAGTCTAAGTGAACTCTGGGAGTTGGTGATGGACAGGGAGGCCTGGCGTGCTGCAATTCATGGGGTTGCAAAGAGTCGGACACGACTGAGCAACTGAACTGAACTGAACTCTCCCCTCACATCAGCCTTCCCAACTCCCCTTCTCCCACTCTTTTTTTCCTTTTTTCCATAACCATTAACATCTTCTAATACTTTATGATTTACTTATGTATTAACATTTCTATTCACTATCTGCTTTCCCTAACTAGAACACTAATGCAATGACAGCAGAAGTCTTTGATTTATTCATTGACTTATCTAAGGTGCAGAGAGTACTGCTTAGTACATAGTAACTCCTCAATCAATATTTTACTACTAAGTTGTAGGTGATAATCAAGGAAAGTACATATAAGTGACTCTGAGCATCCTTTAGAGCCAGGAACAGGAGAAGACCAGGGCAAGTTCCACAGAGGACGTGACATCTCACTGAAGGCTGGGAAGGATCTGAACCTGCAGAAGATCGAGGGGAGGGGCCTTAGGTGGAGGAGAATGGTATTTCTTAAGCCAGTGAAGGGCCTGCTGAGATGAGAGGTGGTTCTATCAGGTACAAGGCAAGCAGTGGGCAGGGAACACTGACTTGGATGCATCAGAGCTGTTACCAAGTCCAAGCTCACTCTGCTTGCAGCACAGCAGACTAATAATCCAAGAGAGAAAGGCAGGCTGACCAAGAAGATGGCAGACTAATGTCTCAAAATAACCATCTTATCGGGGTCTGGATGCCAGGTTCTTCTATAGATCAGAAACAGGGGTGAGGAAGTAAAGTAAAAAGGCCATTAATCTTGCAGATATCTCCTAGAATGGCCGGCCTCAGGAAGGGGATGTGTCGATTTCTTCCACAGGAGGACAGGGTCCTGAACAAAGGCATTTTCATTTAATATTCAGGCAGAGGAGTAGGGTTCCGTGAGGCAGGTCATTATGTATGGACGGTATTCTGGGAAGCAAGGTTAAACAAAATAGATCCAACATGGAATCATAATTGACTCTGCTCTGTAACAAAGCCACAGCTGTGAGATCCAGGGAGAGGACTCTGATGTTGAAAGTTGCTAAGGATTCTGTGATGAGTTAGAGGGAGGGCTTCCCTTCAGCCACTTCTGTTTTATAGAAACACAAGCTGAGACTATTTGCCATGCATAACCGACCTTCACAAGCTGATGCCCAGCAATTGACCTTCCCCCTCTTTAACCTCCTAGACTAAATGGGCCTGGCTCGACCTTCCTTGCCCTTGCACTTGCCACCTGCTCTGACCTCCACCAGTGATCATCCCCTCCTCTACACGTTCACAGCACTCTCCGGTACCCCACGGCATCTTCCCCGTCCTCTGGACATCTGACATGTGTTGTCTCCAAGTCTACATCATAGGGGATGTTCAGGTCTCCTCTGTGGCATCGGCACTCTTCTGAATAAGTAGGAGTTCTGTACAGTGTGGCTGTGATTGGCTGTTCTGGACCAAGGAGCAGTCTGACCTGGTGCAGGATCTGTATGAGTGTGCCTGACATGTCCACAGCGAAGATCATCATCTCTCAGCACTCTATGGAAGAAAAGAACCTCTGAGGGACTGAGAGATACATTCTGGGCCCACCTGAAGATAAGAAGAGTGAATGGTACAGGCTTAGTGCTGGTTTGTTTTTGAAGGAATGAGTACAAGGTATACAGAGAGCTCAGGGTGGGAGTGAACTTCAGCTTCTTCCTGAACAGTCTTCTGCTTCATATCCGGGATGAAACCCGGGCTTCCCAGGTGGCCCAGTGGTAAAGAATCTGCCTGCCCATTCAGGAGACTTGGGTTCAATCCCTCAGTCGGGAAGATCCCCTAGAGAAGGAAATGGCAACCCACTCGTCTTCTTGCCTGGGAATCCCCTGGACAGAGGAACCTGGGCTACAGTCCGTAGGGTTGCAAGAGTCAGACACGACTTCATGACTAAACAACAGGAAGAAACAAGCTGGAATGATACACTTGCTCCAATCTTACAATTAGGGGCCAGTTCTCCGGTTGCCCCCCACCCCGCCCAGAGAAGAACTCCCCCCAAGCCAACAAGCATATCTTTCCTATGCTTTGCCTTCACCCTCATCCCAGATGAAAAATTACATTAAGTCCTCTTTACCGGTGTCATTTGTTGCCCTTTCCAAGACAGCTAAGCCTACCTAATTTACATACAATTTGCAGAAGGTTCCACTTTTGCACATGAATGGTTCTTGGCTCTGGAAACTTTTCTGTGGGCACTTTTGTGCAATCAGTGGCCCACCACCTTTCCTTAACTCGCAGCCTGAATGGACTGGACTGGGCTGCAGCAGATGTGGCTTCAGACCAGGCTTATCTCAGAGAGCAAGACCGGAGAAGCTGGTGGTGTCCCTGTTCATAACTCAGGAGGAGAAAATTGCTTCCTTGCTAGCCATTTCCCCCCAGGATTTTCCATCTGCGCTGCTCAGCATGTCAAGAGCAGAGCAGAGAGAAGAACCAAGACCTGAGACCCACTTACCCTCGAAGCATTAAATGTACTGGTACCAGGATAAAACTGGCCAGTACAACTGCCCAGCCTCTAAGGGAAGGACTAGGATGTCTGGGAGAGAAGCTAAAGTCTTATATCTGTGTCAAACCAGACTCTGTTCCTGGGCTTCAGATTCTTAACCTTCCCCAGAGGAACCCCAGTCTCCTACTGAACAAACGTTAATGGACCCCTGGCTCCCTCCTGCCCAGAGCCCACGTGAAACCTCTCGTCCAGACGTGCCTATGCTACCTGCGTTGGTCTTTTCCCAGCCCAGCATCAGCCCCTCCTGTGACGGCTGTGGATATAAGTTGCAGGGTGCTCGGAGGGGCGGACCCAAACATCACCCTAAAAGTGTCTGGGACAAGAAAAGTGTCTGGGCTGAAAAGAGTCAGCTGAGGAGCTTATGTCTAAAAAGTATTCAACAGAGCCTGACCTGTTGGGGCTGGCAGCACACTGGCTAAAAAGAAATGAATGAGCGTACGTCTGGGAAGAGTTGGAGGTCAGCTTATTGGTGCTGGCCGCCTCCCACGAGCAATGAAAATACCCGTTCTTACCTACGGGATTTCCAAGCTCTGAAGCAGAGCGGGCAAAGAGGGTGATGTGAGCGGTGCGTGGGGTCTTCCCTGGGCAGGGAGTAGCGGCTGAGAAGTGGCGGAGGCAAGACTTCAGCTATGGATGCAGCCGTAGCTGGGGCTGAATGCCGGCCCTCCGCTCTACCTGCTCCCTGGACCGCGCAAGTTCTGCCCACAGGACCCGGGGCTGATCAGGCCACAGTGGAGAAGGAAGGCTGCAGGATGTGTTGACTGGCCTCCTGTGCCCCCACCTGGACCGGGACAGCCCCCTGCCCCCCGCCACCCACCTGCCAAGGCTTTCCCTCCCTGTAGGAGCTAAGGGTCAGGCTGCAGTGGAAGAGTCTGTACCACGAAGAGGCCAAAACATCTGTGGGACAGAGAAGAGGGATGTGTCTTGTCCATGAAGACAGCTTCTAAGCCCCTAGACCCAGGCAGGGGTGGGGGTGGGGGTGGTGTGCTAAGCGTTCTCCACTGGTTTCACAGAAGAGTAATTGGGTTTGGCTCAGGGAAGGCAATGGCACCCCACCCCAGTACTCTTGCCTGGAAAATCCAATGGACGGAGGAGCCTGGTGGGCCGCAGTCCATGCGGTCGCTAACAGTCGGACAGACTGAGCGACTTCACTTTCACTTTTCTCTTTCATGCATTGGAGAAGGAAATGGCAGCCCACTCCAGTATTCTTGCCTGGAGAATCCCAGGGATGGGGAAGCCTGGTGGGCTGCCGTCTATGGGGTCACACAGAGTCGAACACGACTGAAGTGACTTAGCAGCAGCAGCAGCCAAGAAACAGAATGTGGTTCATGGGATCAAATTCGAAAGTAATGTTCTGGACTTCCCTGGTGGTCCAGGGTCTAAGAGACCAAGCTCCCAATTCAGGGCGCCGAGGTTCAATCCCTGCTCAGGGAACTAGATTCCACATACCACAATTAGGATCTGGTGCAGCCAAATAAATGAAAATAAACATTAAAAAAAGAAAGAAAGAAAGAAAGAAAAGAATGTGAATTGTGGAAATTCACTCCTTAGTGAGGGGACATATTCTCAATCTGGTTTTCTAGGATGGCTTAAGGCAAGTTATTGCCCAAGGTAAAAAGACTGTTGTCAGGATTCAGTGTTGCTAAACCCACCCTTGTAAAAAATTCAAATAAGATCCTAACCTCCAGGCCCTCAGAACATGACCTTGCTTGGAAAGAAGAGCATTAACAGAGGCAATCACATTCAAATGAGGCCATGACGGTGGTTTCTAATCTAAGAAGAACAGTGTCCTTATGAAAGGGGACATTTGGACGCAGTGACAGACACACCGACAGTGTGAAGAGCCCCAGGGAGGATGATGGCCTCTACAAGCCAAGGACAGAGGTCCAAATAGATCCATCCCTCAGAGCCTCAGGAGGAAGCAACCTTGCCACCATCTTGAACTTGAACTTGGACTTCCAGCCCACAGAGCCTGGAAAGAGTGCATGTCGCTGGTTCAAGCCACTCAGTCTGTGACCCTCTGTTATCACCGTGCTGGAAAACTAATACAGCTGAGAGAAGTCCCCAGGAGTTTATAAAAGGTATCTCTTCACATTTTTTTCCCAGAGAACCTGGTATAATTAGTTTCTCATAAAGCTGCCCTCTTTCTGGACTGTGCATTCTGATGCCAAGAACTGATTTAATTTAATGCTGTGCTTGTACAGAGTATATGTTTGGGAAGTCCTTTTGTTCTCTGTTATTGTTGAAAGGTCTTTAACTCCATGTCACCTAATTCCTAAAAAAAACAAAAGAAGCAAACACCCATACGTGTTTGAACACATTTAAGCTTTCTACTTCTGTCTAAATATAACTTCAAATGTGTGTGCGTGTGGAGAAAGAATTTTCTCCCAAGACTTTCAGTGGGTGGCAGGGGAAAAAAAAAAATCAGCCTCACACCAGCATTATAGCTGATGTTTGGTACTATTTATAGAGCCGGCCATGGTCATGTCAGATCTTTAAAAGAAGCAAAACATCTGGGCTCATTCCAAAGCAGAGAGGAAGAACCTAAGTCACAACATATTACACAGTGGAAGGCTGCATCTTTACAAAAGATACAATTTACATTTGCTAAACATAATCCGTGCCTCTGAGGATCTCGGGGAACCAGATTCCGGCACCCAGTGTAATGAAAGAATAACACAATAGCCATTGTGGTTTCCACATTTCAAGAAGTTCTGAAGGGAATGAATGAATGGTTATCCAAAGGCTGAAAACCCAGCGCTTCCTCAGAGAAGGCCCTCCAAGTGGCCAGTGGCCATCGACTGTCAACCATGAGAGGCAACACCCCTGAACGGAGTCCAGAGCTATTCTGGAAGGTTCTCAGTGTGGCCACAGTTCAAGTCCAAACCATCCTCCGCTCCACACTTGAAGGCAGGCAGCACTGCCTCCCTGCTCCCATCTCCCAGAGCTGTCTTAAGGATGAATTAAAGAAAAATATTTAAACTTACATAACACTTGGGACATCTGTACTAAAAGGGGAAAAAAAATCACTATTTCTACAATATTTCACAGACCGAAAGCAACGATGTCCTACTTTAAGCAAAACCAATATTAAAAAAAAAAAAAATCCAGATTTTTGAAATACAAACCAGAACTAAGCTGGTCATCCAGTGTGCAGAAAAAGAGTAAGCTCCTCAAAAGCTTTATTCACCAGGGAACACCCAGCACCTAGCCTGAGACCAGGCAGGTTACATTCAAAAGGCATTTGTTGAATAAAAGCATCACTTCTGTTACACAGCCAGCTCCACTGGTATATTTCATGAGTTACAGAATCTACAACTACTCCGTTCATGTGGCCCACTCCCCAGCACACACAGAGCAGCAGGTGAGACCCTGTAACGTGCCCAGCTTGAGGACAGCTGTGTCCTGGGGGCCACCAGCGCCCCGGACTCACGGCCTCTGCAGGTGTTTGCCTACATCCCTCCTGGGGCCTCAGTTCCCATCATCCTCTGTCCCATCACCAATAAAGAGGCAACTCTGCATCTTTGCAGACACCTCTTCCTGGCTTCCTGGTGGCAACGGCCAGGCAAGAGGGCAGCCTGTCCCAGGCTGGTCGCGGCTTTTTGGCAGTGACTAAAGACACCGGCTGTCACCATGTCTGTGGCCTCTAAGAAGCTGTTGGGTTTCAGGGCAGAGCTCCCCACTGTGCTTCACACTGTCTTCATCACATACCTACCCTTGCCTCTTTGTTCCAAAATGTTTCTTTCTGTCCCCAAAACATTTGTTTTGTCCATGTTGGTGGGCCAGAGGTTAGCAGAGGATCCATGCAGAGCCATCTACAAGCTTCCAGGGAAACCACATCAGATCTGGTCCACAAGGAAGTACTTCTGAAACAGGGCTAGGACCTGGTCCCCTCAGGTTACTGGAGCTCATGTTCTTACTGTAACGTTTATTATTTCTATGATAAAAATTAATAAAGGCTCGCTGTAAGACATTTGGAAACTGTAGGAAAAAAACATTAAGAGGAAAACAAATATCATCCATAATCTCACCATGCAGAAAGAATGTCTCAGCATTTTGGTATATTTTATTCATGTCTTCATACATATATACACATACACACACATTTCATTAGCCAGTCTGGAAGATATTTAACATACAGCTTCATCAGCATTGTCTCCTGTCATTTTCATTCTTCAAATATTTTTATGTGACTGCCTACAACTGCATTGTATGGATGTATCTTTATTCACTTAACTAGCTCCCTGCTGGTGGGAGAAGTTGAGTCCAGTGTTTTCAGAAAGATAAATAGCATCGCACTGAACAATTCTGTGCACACCCATCTCCCCACATTTCTGATTATTTCCTTTGTACAGAATCTTACAAGTAAATCAAAAGTATGAAAATACCCTCCCCCAAAATCATGCTTTCCAGAAAGACTGTGCCAATTATAGTTCTATCAGCAGGACTCAGACCAGTCTATTATACCTCCGTGACACCGAACAACATCATTTTTAAACTTTAGTAATTTTATAACTGAAAAAAAGCGCATCTCATTGTCATTTTAATTAGCATTTTTATTGTTGTTATTATAGTAACATCCCCTACAGATGAATGAGGTCTGTTCCAAAAGCCAGTTCATAAGTCCAATTTGTTCGTAAGTCCAAAAGTACCCAACTAACAGAATCGGCTATATACTGCTGCCTTTACACTTGCTTCCAGAAATCCTGGACTTGAAATAAAGATACCATACCACTGTACTCTACACAGTGAAGTACGCAAAAGCACAACCACTTGTAGAAAGTGCGGCATATGACAAGTACAGCAGACACATGAGCGAACTCACACGACTGGACGTGCAAACACACATCCGCTTCTTTGAGAGCTTGTAACCTAGAGGTCCCCGTGTAGGGAACTTACTGTATTGGGATTGTTATTGGCAGTCAGGGCTTGACTTGAATGCTTCCTCTTACCCTCACCTGGCATCTGTGGAAGACAGGTGCCCTCAACCTCACTCTACAGAGGGGGACCCTGAGGCCCAATTAAATGACTTCCACAAAGACAGCCTTCTTCAGAGCCAAGGTCAAAGCCCAAAGCCCACCCATCTGACTATTCTATTATGCTGTATTCATGGAGTCAAACTTTTTTTCATGTGTTTGTAGCCCCTGTGTTCCTTTTTCTCAGAACTGGAGTAAATTTATTCTCTCTGTGTGTATATAGAGAAACAGCCCTCAGCATTTCGGATGTTTTGACACTCCATGCTTGTGTGAAGATTCACACCCTCAGCTTTTGGAGCCTCAGCCCAACCCAGCCCCCCATCTCCGCCCCACTCAAGGATGACACAGGGTCTCCTCTCTACATTGACAAGACTGTAAACTGACCTCACCTGAGCCCTCATGAGGTCAGTCAGAATGCCCTGGATTTGAACTTAACCTCGAGTGAGAAATATCCTTTCCCAGTCAAAGAAGGGTCAACTCTGTAGCGCCCCAAACCTAGCCCAGCCTGAAAGTGCAGCTCTTCCACAAGGGCCGACTCTCCTGGACCACTTGCTCCTTTCTTTCTGGGAGGCAGAGGGAGGAACCCCTGTCTCTTCTCACAGGGATAGGAGTATCTCTTGACCAGATAGCTCCTCCTCCATGGCATTCAAGTTCACAGCCAAGACAGCACCTGCCCACCAGGGCCACTCCTCAGAGGCCCAGGGAAACATGTGCCAGCCTCCCTCCACGGGCAGAAAAGCCGCAAAGGCTGGGAGCCAGGAGGCTCTGCACTGGGTGAGCAGGGGACACCCTTCCACCCCACCAGGAGCCTGCACTGGCAGCAGGAAAGCAGGCCAGTGGGATGGGGGAGTTTTCTCCTTTGAAGTCACCTGCTCGCCCAGGAATTCATGCCGCAGAAAAGTTCTGCAGGATCATAAACCAGCCTCATGCCCGCCTCACAGCTCCCTCTGCAACTCACAGCGATCGTTTGCTCGATTCAGCTCAGGTTAGGGAGATGGATAGGATTTTCCCACCAATCACTTGATTAGGATGAGAATTCCATGCTCCTGCTGTTCCAAGCATTGCAGGGGTTTTTGCTTCCCTCAAACCTCTCTCAATATTATGGTTCTTGCAGCTTTTCAGAGTTTCCTGCCCAGGGTTATTTTTCGAAGGCACTGCACAATTTGCAACGCTACATGGTTCTTTTCTGGTACCCTGTCCAGCAGTATCCGGGAGAAAGAGCTTGAGCTTTGAAATTCCCAAACAGGTATTCCGACCTTTTCGCTAACAGTCTAGGATCTCAGCAGTGGAATCACTTGGAATCCATCACCTGGTGTCTCCTGAACACAGTCCATTACCCTGGCCCCCCTGGTTTCTGCTTAGAGACAGACCTACTCCCACGACCATCATCACTTTGTATAACTCCCCAGGCATCCTGGAGCCCTCAATGCATTACAGCACTGTGTTCAATGTGTGACAGCTCACACTCCACTGAATCCCTACAACAAAGTTCCAGTGTGGGTACCAGGAGGTCTCACAGGTACCAGGAGAAATTCAAGTGTGGAACAGCCATGGGGACGATGTGAGCTGGGTCTGCAGAGACGCCTTGGGGTCCCTATGCCTCCGTGTTTCCAGCTCCTCTACTTTATCTCAAACAGAGCTCCAGGAATAAGATCTGGAGAAAAGTCGGGAGATCTTTCTTCCTGGATGAGCCCTGAACCACACTTCTTCCTGCCCTTATCACTCCCACAAAGGACCACGTTCCCTAGATGAGCACAACATCTTGGACCCTTTGCCACCCAAGAAGAGGCTCCTGTCAGAGAAACAGATGAGATCAAGGCTCAGGGCCAGACACACGTCCTGTCCGCCCTTGGTTTAGTCAGAGGCCACCCCCTTTCCTGGCCATATTGATAGTGCAGGAGGTCCCCTTTCTGAAGCTCCCTGAGCAAACCCGCCTCCCTCCCACTGCTGTGACCCTCCTCAGCCCCACAGCACCGTCTGGGTCAAGTTCTCCACCCTGCTCCCCTGTTGGTTAGTGAACCGGACTGTTTGCTTTGCCAAAGCCCAGATCATCCTGTAATCCCGCCTCTTGCCTGGGCTGTTTGCCTGTCTTTCTTCCGACTGACCCCTAAGGAGAAAGAAGATGATGCTCTATGTCTTCACAGTTATATCAGCATCTCCCTCTTCCCAAACTGCGGGGAAGGCTGGGATCCCTCTCCTAACGGACTTTCCTGGTGGCTCAGACAGTAAAGAATCTGCTTGCAATGCAAGAGACCCAGGTTCAATCCCTGAGTCAGGAAGATCCCCTGAAGAGGGAAATGGCCACCCACTCCAGTATTTTTGCCTGGAGAATTCCATGGACAGGGAAGCCTGAAAGGCTACAGTCCATGGGGTCTGCAAAGAGTGAGACGTGACTGATAGACCCACACACACAATGGTAAACACCCAGGACTCAGCCTACCCTGAGCCCACACCATGTCCAGATCAGGTGACCTGGGTTGGTTCCCTCTCTCCCCCAGAACAGCGCGTCTTAAAGCAAAAACTAAAGAGAGGAATCTTCTTCCATTCATTCCCATCTCCCTCCTGCCTTATAGGAAGATGGAGAAAAAAAAACTAAGAAGTCTCAAGAAAAAAAAAAAAAAACACAAAAGCTTTAGGAGGAGAGGGGAAGATGTGCAGGAAGCACCTTTCAACTCTCCCTCATCTCTGGCCAAGGGGCTCTTGGCACCTCCCACACCTGTCTGATTTTGAGGATTGTCACAACTCCAGGCAAGCCATTCCATTTCTTCAAAATGAAATTGTACCCCAAAAAAAGGTTAGCTATGAGTGGTGATGGATGTTATCTAGACTTACTGTGATGGTCATTTCACAATACCTAGAAATACTAAGTTATTACGCTGTATGCCTGAAACATATAATTTCATTCATCAATTACATTTCAATTTTTAAAGAATACAGTCGCACAAGAGCCACCTGGGTAGACAGCTCCAGGTCTAGAGGCATCTGAGACTAGGTTTTGAGGACTCTCAATCCACACCCTCGTCTTGGCCTCATCCATTCAGTCCATAACTCTTGAGAAGATACCTGACCCCTCTTACGGTGGGAGTGTCGGCAGAAACCTCGTTTCTATTTAGAGACTCAACCTCCCTCGGTCACTGTCTCCTGTCTGCTCCCTCTGGGCGCAGGGGGCATCTTTCTCCATAGACCTCAGGCCAAGGTCTCTCCCCTCCTCTGCCACAGCTCCTGATCCAAGCCACAGAGAAAATGAAGCTACTGGAGTGAGCTCCCTGGACGATCCCCCAGGTCCCCACCGCCCCCAGCCCCCCCAAACCCCTACCCAGTGCCTCTGAGGACGACTGCCTGTCCTCGCTCAGCCTCCAGCGAAGGCCACGCCTGGCGCTGCGCTCTGCACCCCGACTCCTCCCGCAGGCCATCGCCCAGCAGGGCCTCCTCTCCCGTATCACCTCTGCTCTCCCCACTGGACCATCTCCATCAGCACAGACATCCTGGTGCCCTTCCCATGTTAGAGGGAAAAGGCCTCCTTTGACCAAAGAGCCCTACACTTAACCGTTCACTTCTCTGCACCCTTCACACCACACGCCTCCATGAAGTCGTCTACCCGAGCAAGCGAGAAACCCCCACCCCCACCCAGCAGCTCTCCTCCAACTCACTCCGTCCACCGTGATCGCCTCCCACAGCATCCCCGTGGCCAGTTTCGGTTCTCCACCCTCCTCTGACATCAGCACTTTCACTCCCTCCCTGTGAAAACACTCCCCTTGGTCTCCGAGGACACATCCTTCCGGGGTCCCCCTCTTCTCCCCCCACTGGGGGCTGCTGCCTCTCAGTCTCCTAGGCTGGGTTCATCTTCACAGCCCAGATTCAGGGGCAGCAAATGCGGCCCTCGGCCACTGCCTGCTGTTGTAAATAAAGTTTTACTGACACACATGCTCATGCATTGTCTGCGGCTGCTTCTGTGCTACAAAGGCAGAGTTGAGCCATTGCAAGAAAGTCCGAAACATTTACTATGTGGCCCTGTAAGACAAAGTTGACCAATTCCTACCCCAGACCCCTAAATACCATGGAGTTCCAGACTCAGACTTTAGAGCTTCTCTATCCACACTCACTCTCCAGATGATCCCATTTGGTCCCACACTTTCAATTTTATCAAGATTCTTCTCCAGCATAGAAAACTCTTCTCTGAACTCCAGACCCATCACCCTGCTGACTGGTGGACTTTGCATTTGGATGGCCTGGCATCCTTCCCAAACAAAATCCTCACTTCTTGTTTCTGCCCTCAGTTTTCTCCTCTCGAAAGCCTTTCCATCTCACACCAAAAACCTGGGAAGTCATTCTACCACCTCTCTTTTCTCCCAAACCCCACGTTCAACACATCAGCAAGTCTTGTTGGTTCCACTTCCAAAATGTATGCAGAATTGGCCCAGTAACCCTCCACTGTTCCCACCCAAATCCAAGGCACCCTCACCCTTGCCAGGATCACTGCCTCCACGCAGCCTTCCTAGAGATGCTTTCAACATTGCCGCCCACAAGGCGGCCGGAGTGATCCATTTCCATCTAAACCGTGTCAGTCCTCTGCTCAAAACTTCCCAGGGGTGGGAGGACCAGCTCCCTGGTCCCAGTGCTACCCCTAACACCTCGTGTCTCCAGCTTCAGGACCCCTGCTGGGTGGACAGTTCCTCCCAAGCCTCCACCTGGACCCGCTTTTCTGCACTGTGTCTCTGCTTCAACGTAGCTTAATTACAAAGACACCCCTGGGCCTGGCCTCCCCCACCCCCACCCCCTGGTTCCGCTTCCTTTCTCCCATTGCACTGACTCATCTTACTACATACTTACTCCCTTGTTTACCGTCTGTTCCCCCCACCGGATAGAAGCTTCGAGAGGACAGGGAGCTGGTCAGTTTTGCCCACTCTGAATTCTCAACTTGGAGACCTGCGCTTGTCAATTCTCAGTATTTGGGGCAACGAACAAGTAGACATGTGACATTTCAGACGCTCCCATCTCCTTGGGAAGAAGCAGAAGGTTGGGGAAGAGGAGCACATGGCTTCTGTCATGGAGAGATCAGAGAGGACCACAGCACTGAGCTCTCCAAGCATGAGCCAGCGGCATCCCTCACTGACCTGTCCCAGGGAATGTTCTGAAAGCAAGCCAGTCCCCAAGGACAAGGTGACTGCCTGCCAGCTGCTCCCTCAAATCCCTCTGAAGAGTCCCCCAGAAGCCAGGAGGCTGCTCTAGAGGCAGATGGTGCCCGATCCCAACAGGGCCTCCTCGGTCTGCCCTGCAGGCACCCACGTCACCCGGACCCAGGAGGGGTGAGTGAATGGGGAGTCACAGCAGACAACGCGCCAGGCTTGGAATCCAGCAGTGTTACCTGCTAAGCCTTAACCAGGCCAGGTCTCAGTGTCCTCTCTGCAAAAGGAGGGTAGTGAGTAAATGTTTTAACAATTGAAAATACAGTCAGCCTTCTGTATCCACAGGCTCATCCCTGGATACAGAGGCCAGAGAGGGACGATTGTAAGGGACTTGGGCATCCATGAAGTTTGGTATCCCAGGGATCCTGAAACCCAACCCCTGTGGATACTGAGGGACAACTGTAAAGGTCTCAGACTCCTTGAATTTTCTTATCTTCATCACATCACATTTAAAGGTCCACTCTCTGTAAAAAAGAGGTCATGCTTAAGGTTTGGGGTGAGCTGAAAGTCACTCCCTCGTCTCCAAGCATCCTTCTTGCGTTCCCACCTATTCCCTATCTGCTCCCGTGTTTTTTTTTGTTTTGTTTTGTTTTCCCCCTTTGTCTTTTTGTCTTATAACCTTTCCCTCCTCTTCACATATTCTGAAAACCCTGAGGTCCAGGCAGGTGGGGAGGGTGGGCAGGATGGGACCACCCTAACCCCCTTCCCTCTCCTCCCAGAAACCCCACAGGGCAGTTTCACATCAACAGAAACAAAAGCAAGAGATGGCAAGAGTGAATCCACGTGAGAACCTCCGACCCATTCCCCCCTCCCTCCACCCTTGCCTCCCCACCCTCGTGGAACAGCACCTGGGCCCCAGCTGATTAAACAGAAGGGCTTTCTGATAACCCAGCACAGCCTGGCACCCCGGGTTTCTCAGCAGCCTCGACGTCCACGCTGGCTCTGGGCTCGAGAACACCGCTCACACGAGGATGTCCCTCCTTCCGTCCAAGTCGTCCTCACACTTTTGTGCATAGGACTCAGGGCTCTGCCTCCTGAGACCCCTGTGACTGCTCACACTCCCATTGACACCCACTTTCTTGCCATCTACACCCCAGCCTCAAGTCAGGTCTCATGTGGACCCATCATGGACCGGAAGTCATCTCACCTGTGCCACTGTTAACCCCTCCAGGGTCCTCCAAGACCCAGGATGCTCTACCCACCCCTCTGTGGCCCAGGACACTCAGGCCAGCAAGAAGCCCTGCTGGCTTCCAGGTCAAGGTGGTGCATATATTTGCAGGCTCTTTCCACGCTGGCCCTTCCGCCTGCTGCCCTACAACCTGGGGAGCGTGGCTTTGACTCCCCAGGTATCAGTTGCTTCCCCATCCACTTCCAAGGCTTGTGAACACAGAACACCACACACACACACACACATTTCTATTAAAATAAATAGAGCGGCAAATCAGCCGCAGGCCTACACCCCTCCTCACCCTGCCGACTCTCCGGCAGCCTAGCCACTTTTCCAATTAAGCCCAAGAAAGCCCCAAGGAGGCGAGCATCACAGCTGGCACCCTACTTAGCCAAGACACCCCAGCGCCCCCCACGTGGCTGGGCACACATCACACAGTCGTCCTGCTGTGAACTGCACTGGGAGCTGGGTGCCCGGCCTGCCCGGCGGGGAGGCAACAAGGAAAGCACAGCGGCAGGCGAAGACATCTCAGAGAAGCAGCGACAGACAGGACCCCGGGGGCAGAAGCCCGAGGCGGCCTCTAGAGAGCCTGGGGCACCCAGACTCCCTGCTCTGGGGGTGGGAGCTGTCAGGGCGTGCCCTCGGTCTTAATCAATAAGGGAATCAGGCAAAAGGCACGGCTTCCCAGAAGGAGGGAAGGACGGCTCCGCCCTTCCCGGTGGAGAGGTGTCAGCTGACTCCACGGCACCCAGAGCCTGGCTTGATGGCCCAGCTGGACAGGCTCTGACATCGCATTCCCCATGACCCGGCTCTGCCACACTCCGGCTTGGTGACTCTGGCAAATCTCAGTCTCTCTGAGCCTCAGCATCTCAACCTGCGACATCCACAGAGGTGCGTGATGCCTGTCACCAGGCCTCCTGAAAGGCTAGGACAGGTCTGACCCCTGCAGAGGGAAGCTGGGGGTGAGGCAGGGAGGAAGGAGCAAGACGCCACAGCCCTGGGTCCCCGTGCCCTGCCTGAAGACCCCGCCCCCTTGATGTTCGGCCCCGACCAACCGGTGTGCGGGACCACTCGCTGCTTGGTCTGGGCACACGGATCCGACCTGGGCACATGGATCTGACCTCACTATTCCTACTCATGAGACACTTTTCAGTGAGAATATGGGAGCTGATCCACTGCTAAATGTATGATCACTGCTTGAACCTTCGTGGTTTGAGGAACTGACGTCGAATTTTTTTTGATTTGCAAAATAGCACATTTCCTGTAGGAAATTTGGGAAATAAAGACAAGTTGAACAAAGTTTAAAAATCAGGTATTTGCTAAAACCCAAAGAGAACCACTGTTAACCCTCCATATATTTGCATCTGTTCTATTTTTTCATGACTGTACACTTTTTTTTTGCCAAAATGCATTTATACTCTGTTTACTTTTAAACCTTTATTTATATAATATATATGGTTAGCATTTTCCCATATCCTTGTATATTATTCAATGTCATTTTAATAGCTTCCTCGATGGATGCACCATATTAAACTAATCCCCCCCTACAATGTTTTGTTGTAATGAATCATGCTGAAAGGAGTCTCCTTGATTAGATCTGTTCTGCACAGCTCTGATGATTTTCTTAGAAGAAATTCCGGAAGAGGAACTGCTAAATGGTTCAAAGGGCATATTTTTCAGACATGTCTCTTGTGTTCGCAAATTATCTTCCCACCAGCTATGTCTGAAAAGGTCCATTTGCCAACACTCTTAATGGCACTGATATCCGTTTTCATTTTTGCTCATCTGCTAGTTGGGTAATATCTTGTTTTTAATTTCATATTTTAATGATGAGTGAGGTTGGACGCTTTTGCATCTTTTTCTGGACATTTCTGCTTCTTTGTGTCTGAATGATCTCTCCACATCCTCTGCCCACTCTTGCAACAGAGGACAGGCTGGTTTGCTAAGACTATACCAAGAACGGAATTAGTCCACAGCCTCCTTTGATGACTCTGCCCATGTTGAGCAATCCCCTCCATTAAGGCGTTAATGCTAACGTGTAGCTTACATTCTTTTCCTGTTGTTTAAGCCCATTTGCTCTCATCTGCCTTCAGCGAGGGGCACCCTGCCTCTCTCATCTGAGAGGGCTGCCTTTGCTCTCACCTGTCAGCCTCTTCTCCGGGGATGAATAACTCCTCTTCGTTTATGTTTGACCTCGTGGGACTCATGAAGCCAGAAAGTCACCCTGTGAGGCCATCCCTTGTCTTCTTAGACTTCTTCCTCCAGACCCTCATCCTTTCTCCACTGGACGGCAGCAAATGGCTTCGGAACTGGCTTCCGCATCTCATGCTCACCCCTCCCCAACCTCACCTCCCTCCACTCTCCACTCCCATCTCATTTTCCCTAAAGGCAACTATGACTGCCTTGTCCTGCCTAAAATCCTTTTGCACCTGAGGGTGGCCCGCTGGCCCCTCCCTACCTGGGAGCACCCATATCCCCTCCTCCAACACCCCCAAAGCATCCTTCGTGTGCTCAGTGTGACCCCCGGGGCACTAGTGCCTTGCTGCGTTCTGCCTCTGGGTCTTGGCCTACGGCTGTCCACCTTCCCCACCAGGCACTCACCCCTAGCAAGCCCAGCACCAGCCTCTGTGTTTTTTCCCTTTTTCCCAGTTTTCCCCTAATTGTGTATTTATTCGGTGATGTTCATTTCGCCAATTTATCTTACTGCCTATGTGGCTCAAAGCACCACAGGGCGAAGCTGTCCACGGCCTCTGCCTGTTTCTCCAGAGGGCCAGCCTCTGTGTTGGTCCCCAGGGCGCGAGAGCGCCCCTCCACATCCGCTCTCATCCCCAGGCCCCTGGGGTGCCCGCTTCTAGACCCTAACACAACACCCTCTGCCAAAGTGCACACCCTGCCTTGGGCCTGCAAGCACCCAGGAGGTGCATCTGCCCAGAAATGAATCAGATCTGGCCAGAAGGGAGGTAGAATTTCAGCCCCTTGTTGTAGAAGCTTCTCTTAGAAATGAACATGTGAAATTCAAAATTCTGTTATGCTGGGTGAAGGTAACTGGTGACATGTCTTGTCCAGAGCCCACGTGTGCCGTGGACCTGTTTTATTTCATTTATCCAATGAAGAGTTAGAGCTAGACGTCTAAAGACGCTTGCCTTGGTAACCGGCAGACTAGATCATCATTTATTTTCCTTCCTCTCTCTCTTCCTGGTCTCCACAGCTCTACCCAATTCCCCTTTTCATCCGCTGGGTCTGGCTCATATCCTGCCAACCCTTGCCTCACAGATGCCCCTTCTCTTCCGATGATGGAGACCACAGCTTCAGTTGTGTAAACCAGGGAAGCTAGAGTTGGTTCCAAGGCATCTGTGATGGGCATTCCATGACCAATGCTAACTGCAGGGCTCCCTGCCTCTTGGATAGAAGACAGCAGCCCAGGAAAAGGAAGCAGCCCCTTCAATTGGGAAGCAAGAAAAAAAAAAAAAAATTGAGCTACAGGCTTGGGATGGAGAACCTTGATTCTGGCCCCGGGTCTCCCAGTCGGGTCACCTCTCCGGACCTCGGGCACCACATCTGGAAACGAAAGGTTGCACTTGAGGTGAGGTCCTCAAGCCTGATCGAGTCTGCCCCTCTTGCAGCAGCAGGACAGCAGCGGAGTGTCCTGCCTCCATTCCTGGGACTTTGATTCTCCATCCCTTTGATGCCCCAGAGCACAGGTGAGGTCTCAGAGAAATTAAAAAAAAAAAAACACAGAACCCTCATCAGGAACGGGCCAGGACCCCTACACTAGATGGCCCCAGCCTGTCCCCACGCCCTGAGAGCCCCCCGCCTGCTCCCCCAGCTGAATTCCCTACTCATCTGTTTCCTAAAGATTATCACAGAGGCTCCAAACCTCCCCTTTTTAACAACTCTGGCTGGTGGAAAATTCTTCTCATACCTAATCTAAGTCCATCTGCTGCATTTTCTGTCTATTTTCTCTCGTTCAGTCCTTACTGGAGATGGAGAACAGCTGGTCGCCATCCTCCATATAACATCCCCTCCTAAACCCAACTCGGTTATTACATCACCCCTCAGCCTGTTTTCCTTCTGGTACAACATCCACTGTTCTGACCTGCTCTCACGGCGGGACTCCAGCTCGGGAGGCATCGCGGAGCGCGGCGGCCCACAGCAGAGCAGCTCTTTAGGTAAACCCAAGTCCTCGGAGAACCGCCACATCCCCGGAAAACCCTGAGAGAAGGTCGGAGCAGAAAAAGGGTGGCTGAGAACACAGCCCAAGTCCTGGGCTTTATGAGAAGGTCAGAAAAGGCAAATAGATTCAGTGCTCAGGGTCAGATCTGAGGGATCAAGCTTCAGCTGCTAGACCCCCAAATCCTGCCAGCACAATGCTCTGGGGGACTGCAGCGTGACCTCAACGTGGGTAAGAGCAGAATGGAGCCTTAACGGGGAAGCAAAGTGTCACAGTTACACAGACATTCCCGATCCAAACTCGTCTCCCTTAACAAACAAAGAAACTCCACTTTGAATCCCATGGAGAACTCAAACACCTCTGAAAGTGGCAACTCTGTTAACGGTTCACACTTAGTAGGAATAAGTCAATTCCATCCAAGCTCTAGATAGAGACATTTAGGGGTGAGAAGAGAACAAAACCCAAAGAATAGATTAACAAACAAACACCACCACAGGCAGCTTTTCCAAGGTCAGACCTGTGCGCATATCAGAGGCTAAGGAGGGGGTTGGGGCTCAGCATTGCAAAGGGTGGGGCTGCATCAAGTGGGCACCAGTGTGCATCCAGAAGGTCTGTGCCCCTGCCCTCACGCAAGGCTTCTGCACCAATCTGGGTGCCTGGGTGAGGTCCAAAACTGAACACAGAGCTCCCCCTGGGGCCAGACCCCAGGTACATTCCAGAATTCCTGACCCTCTGGCGCACGGTCTCAGGTCTCAGACGTGAGATAAGGACGGTGTCTAATATTAAATCTCAATCTCTAAGGTGCCCTTAAGTGACAGAGAGGAAGAACCAGAAGGGAAGGAAGAAAAGACAGGCACACATCAGGATGAAGTAAGATGATTCAGGCATCCAGTTGCTGCCCTGTGAAGTCCCTCCCAACGTGGGAGGCAGATGGGAGCCACGTGAGTGTACAGAAAGGGGAAGCAGGTGAACCATTTACTAATAATCTGGGCTACAAAATGTTTCCAAGTGGAGAATGAAGAGGGCAATGCATAGAGTAGAGTGAACGCATCTCAGTGCCTAGATTTCCAAACAGCCTTCACCGTACCTTGAATAAGCAGAAGCATCAGACTCCAGCCTGTCTGCCCTCAGAGGCTGCTCCAGACTCTTTCCCACCTCCAGAATCACACCCCCACACCCCCCAGGATTACCGGGAGTTCACACATCTACCGGAGGAAGAAAAGAAGACATTTCCACTGTGTTTACAAAAACACCTAACACAATAAGCCCCACACACACACATGGCAATATTAAATTTTAAGAGAGAAGACTCAAAGGTTCATCTCTGATTAAAATTTTCATAGGTTTTCTATCCTATTTCAGGGGGTAGTGTTCTTTAAGAGCACAATTGGCACACAATGACAAGATCAAAGCAGGTTGGCAAAATGATTATTTACTGATGTGTTGATGAGGAAATGGAGAACCGGGAAAAGGAGCTGAAAAGTAAGGAAGGGACTCTGGCTGGCTTGTCAAAGCAGACAGAGGCGACCCTTCCACGGCCCGGTGGTTAAAGAAGAGTCGCGCTGGCTGGCTGGTTGGGCAGAGCCCTGTGCATGGTCCTTCTCCGGGGTCCGGGACCAAGCTACCACGTCTGATGAAATGACAAGTGACAAATTTAATTTCCTGAACACTAATCAGTCCCTTCAGACACAGACAGGCGCCTGGCTTCACAAGGAACCAGCCAGCCCAACAGCAGCCGGCGATGAAATTCTCCAAACTGGACGGCATGGCACGGCGGAGGGGCTGGATCCTGGGTTTCACGGGGCGCCATCCAAGGTGAAGTTGCAGTGGTGGTGTTTTGCTTGCCATCAATTATTCTTTAGCTCCCATTATGCTTTTTTTAGCCTTAAGTTGTTATTTTAATGATCTTTGTTCCAAAGAGGGAACTACAAGAAAGACGAAGGAGGAGGAGAGGGAGGGGGAGAGGGAAAGCGAGTGCTCCCGCGTGTCCCACTTGGGCGTTGCAGCTCACCGTGCTCCCTCCCCCCTCCTGCCTTCTATCTCCGTGTGAGTCACCACTCTGAGCAGGGTTTCAAAGCCTTACTTTGAATGTCCTCTATCACGACAGAGATCTAGCAGATCGGCATCGGCCGAGGGGACCCGCAACCTCACTCCCTGTCCCCGGTTCTAAACACCCCTGCGACTCCAAGGCCGTGTTCCGTTGTTATTACTGCCTTCCTGAAAACCAAAACCATCCCCTCCCCTTTCAAAATCCCCCACCTGCTAGATGTCGCCTCTGTGGGCTCTCTCTGCCCCAGACAGACCACAGAGGAGAAGGTCTTGGGCCAAGGATGCCTCAACAGCCAATAAAAGTTCAGCATCCTCTCCAGGCTCCCAAACACAAAGGTGTTCTCCTTTGCGGGGTTGCAAGCTTGTTTTGTTTACTGCCAGGCAACATGTGCAGAGGAGAAGGCTGACTGTATCCTGACCAACAACAACAAAAAAAAAATCAACCAGCTTTTTTTTTTTTCTTAAGCGTTGTGAGTAAAGCTTCAGCAATAACATCTCCCACCCGAAATAGCTGTGGAAAAAAGGTGGGCGAGAAGCCCTTGCAGAGGTTAAAGGAGACAAGAATTAAAGAGTGAACCTGATTCGTGGAGCCGGGAAATGGACATATTCACATCTCGGCAGGAAGGCTGTCCTGGGGACCGGGTGTCCTGGAGGAGCCCTGCCTGAACATCCCCATGTGCCCAGGACCAGGACTTGAACCTCCCAACTTGGGGGTCTAGGTTGAAAGTCAGAGAGACTCAGGGAGATGGAAGCTCAGTCCCAAGCCGGCAGCTTGAGTACCCAGCTGGTCGGAGGACACACCTGGCCAATGTTGTGGAATATTCAAATAGGAGCTGCCTGCACCAAAGCAGGAAGGAAGTTTGAGACCAAGCACCTCGCCTTCTCCCACAGGGACGCTGCTTCCTAGCCGGCCCTCAGACCTAACACCTCCTGGTGGGCAGAATCTGGGGAGCAGGGTTTCTCCCCAGGACCACGAGTGGGACTCAGATCAAGCCGCACCCTGTGGTCCCACTGTTCACAAGCGAACAAGGGTGCCACGAGGCTGGACCGCCCTCCGGCGGCGGCCAGCCTTTCCCTTGAAGAGCAGTCATCACAGACAGCAGGGATGATGGCTCCAGTCACCCCTCAATCAGAGCAGCACCTGCGCACCCAACTAGAGCCCTGTCTCTTATACACATCTAGATGTGTATAAGAGACAGGCCCTCACGCAAGGCTTCTGCACCAATCTGGGTGCCTGGGTGAGGTCCAAAACTGAACACAGAGCTCCCCCTGGGGCCAGACCCCAGGTACATTCCAGAATTCCTGACCCTCTGGCGCACGGTCTCAGGTCTCAGACGTGAGATAAGGACGGTGTCTAATATTAAATCTCAATCTCTAAGGTGCCCTTAAGTGACAGAGAGGAAGAACCAGAAGGGAAGGAAGAAAAGACAGGCACACATCAGGATGAAGTAAGATGATTCAGGCATCCAGTTGCTGCCCTGTGAAGTCCCTCCCAACGTGGGAGGCAGGTGGGAGCCACGTGAGTGTACAGAAAGGGGAAGCAGGTGAACCATTTACTAATAATCTGGGCTACAAAATGTTTCCAAGTGGAGAATGAAGAGGGCAATGCATAGAGTAGAGTGAACGCATCTCAGTGCCTAGATTTCCAAACAGCCTTCACCGTACCTTGAATAAGCAGAAGCATCAGACTCCAGCCTGTCTGCCCTCAGAGGCTGCTCCAGACTCTTTCCCACCTCCAGAATCACACCCCCACACCCCCCAGGATTACCGGGAGTTCACACATCTACCGGAGGAAGAAAAGAAGACATTTCCACTGTGTTTACAAAAACACCTAACACAATAAGCCCCACACACACACATGGCAATATTAAATTTTAAGAGAGAAGACTCAAAGGTTCATCTCTGATTAAAATTTTCATAGGTTTTCTATCCTATTTCAGGGGGTAGTGTTCTTTAAGAGCACAATTGGCACACAATGACAAGATCAAAGCAGGTTGGCAAAGGGATTATTTACTGATGTGTTGATGAGGAAATGGAGAACCGGGAAAAGGAGCTGAAAAGTAAGGAAGGGACTCTGGCTGGCTTGTCAAAGCAGACAGAGGCGACCCTTCCACGGCCCGGTGGTTAAAGAAGAGTCGTGCTGGCTGGCTGGTTGGGCAGAGCCCTGTGCATGGTCCTTCTCCGGGGTCCGGGACCAAGCTACCACGTCTGATGAAATGACAAGTGACAAATTTAATTTCCTGAACACTAATCAGTCCCTTCAGACACAGACAGGCGCCTGGCTTCACAAGGAACCAGCCAGCCCAACAGCAGCCGGCGATGAAATTCTCCAAACTGGACGGCATGGCACGGCGGAGGGGCTGGATCCTGGGTTTCACGGGGCGCCATCCAAGGTGAAGTTGCAGTGGTGGTGTTTTGCTTGCCATCAATTATTCTTTAGCTCCCATTATGCTTTTTTTAGCCTTAAGTTGTTATTTTAATGATCTTTGTTCCAAAGAGGGAACTACAAGAAAGACGAAGGAGGAGGAGAGGGAGGGGGAGAGGGAAAGCGAGTGCTCCCGCGTGTCCCACTTGGGCGTTGCAGCTCACCGTGCTCCCTCCCCCCTCCTGCCTTCTATCTCCGTGTGAGTCACCACTCTGAGCAGGGTTTCAAAGCCTTACTTTGAATGTCCTCTATCACGACAGAGATCTAGCAGATCGGCATCGGCCGAGGGGACCCGCAACCTCACTCCCTGTCCCCGGTTCTAAACACCCCTGCGACTTCAAGGCCGTGTTCCGTTGTTATTACTGCCTTCCTGAAAACCAAAACCATCCCCTCCCCTTTCAAAATCCCCCACCTGCTAGATGTCGCCTCTGTGGGCTCTCTCTGCCCCAGACAGACCACAGAGGAGAAGGTCTTGGGCCAAGGATGCCTCAACAGCCAATAAAAGTTCAGCATCCTCTCCAGGCTCCCAAACACAAAGGCGTTCTCCTTTGCGGGGTTGCAAGCTTGTTTTGTTTACTGCCAGGCAACATGTGCAGAGGAGAAGGCTGACTGTATCCTGACCAACAACAACAAAAAAAAAATCAACCAGCTTTTTTTTTTTTCTTAAGCGTTGTGAGTAAAGCTTCAGCAATAACATCTCCCACCCGAAATAGCTGTGGAAAAAAGGTGGGCGAGAAGCCCTTGCAGAGGTTAAAGGAGACAAGAATTAAAGAGTGAACCTGATTCGTGGAGCCGGGAAATGGACATATTCACATCTCGGCAGGAAGGCTGTCCTGGGGACCGGGTGTCCTGGAGGAGCCCTGCCTGAACATCCCCATGCGCCCAGGACCAGGACTTGAACCTCCCAACTTGGGGGNGCTATCAAGCAATCAGATTCTTGCACCCGCATTTTAACTTCCACAACACAGAGCCCATAGCAACAATTTTCTGGCCTTATTTTTCCCCCCCCCCACAACTGGTTCCTGAGGGCAGAGAGAAATCTGACGGTGGGGTTTCTGCCTGTGTAACACAGGCTCTGGGAAGCAGAGCTAGGTAAAAGGCTGAAGGAATCCAGTGGTGTATTTCCCGGGGCCATTCTGGAGGGCGCGTGAAGGTCATTTTAAATTATTTAGAGGGACAGGTTGTGCACCTTCAGTGGGTTCCTCCATCCATTCTTTCCCTCGCGGTCCACCTCAGCCCCCAACCTGAGGAGACAGCTTCTCTTTACACCTTCTTCAGTCTCAGAAGAGCAGATTTTAAAGTCGGGGAAAGTCTGATATTCTGAAATTCCTCACTGGCCTCGCGGGGAGGTCCAGAGAGACAGGCATTCTCCAGGCTAGGAGTTCTGCTCGGACCCTGGCTTTTGGTTGTGCCCAAGTGGCTTCAGTGAACTACTTAGACTCACATCATCAGCTCATCCAAGGGTGAGAAAAACCCAAATGCTTTCCCTTGCTCAACAAAGAATTATGAAGCATGAGTCTTGCCCTTTTATTTTCCCTGAATTTTTCACTATATGGAAAAGACATCATTGGATAGCAGACATCATTTGACAGCTGAATTTTTTAAGAGGAAGAAAAAGAATTTGAAAAGGGTCTTTTAAAGGAAGCTCTCTGGATGTCCAATTTCAGATCAGTTAGAACTAATCCTTTCCTCTCCTCCTGTTGGAATCCACCCATCTTTGAGTCCAGGCTGTGGTTCCAGTTCATCCCCCCGTGGCCTTGAACAACTGCAATTGTTATCACCTTCTGCATCCTTGGAGGCAAATAGATTGTTCCTCCTGCCTCGTTCAGTGAGCTTCTGCTCCTGGGGACTATGCCCATCACAAGCTTTGTAGGGGCAGAGCCAGGATCAAGCATGTCTTTATAACTCCACTGACAGCACCTAGCATTCAATAAGTGTGCTGACTAATAAAACTCAGCTCAAAACGTTGAGCGTGCCTCTGAGCCTCTTGGAATCTTTATTTTGCCATGATCACTCATCCAGCTGGCGGGGTAAGGGAGGGACCTTGGATTCCAGGAGGTAAAAACTCAGGACTAAATCCACTGACAGCTACGGCCATCCCTCCAAGCTCTCGGTGCCCCTGGTTCTGTCTGGAAAATGAAACAGCTCTTCACTCCCTGACTTCTTTCTCCCTCAAGCACTGGAAGGAAATGAGAAGATGAGGTATGCACGTTTTATTTGTGAGGCACATACCTCAAAAAATTAAGTCATTTCCATAATGGCTTTCCAAATAACCGCATGCCTGAGAGGGGAGTGACCATCTACTACGAGTCAAAAACCAGGACAAGGAGTGTAGCAAAGTGTCTGTTGTCTATTTCCTTCCCTTGTCTGGATGAAATTCTCACAAAGCACCAGGACGAAATTAAACTTAGCTGTTCATTTAAAATTGACCCTGTCCCAGAAAATCTGGCATGTTCTGTCACGGAGGGAAAACCATAAATAATATTTTTATGATTTAAGCCATAAGGTTTCCACTTCCAAGAGAAAGCAGGCTTCAGCTCTGTCCCTTCGCACTATCCCCCTTTCCTTCCTTTAAAAAAGAAGAGAAATAAAATAAGTTATAAGAACTCTCTCAAGCACCTATCAAAGGTTCAGTCATCCTCAAAGGAAAAGAAAGCATTTCGAGTGATTTTCTAAAATGCTTTGTCTAAAACAGCAAGTCCTTACACGGATTTTTTTGCCTTTTGAAGATGAGAGGGGGAGAGAGAGAAAGCTGCAAACAGTTGTTTATGTTAGTGCCTTTAAAACTGCCTGGTCATAAAATATTCTCTTTGAGAGAAGGATGATCTGTTTGTGTCCCCTAGATCAACTGCTTAATTCTGAGAGCTGGAGAACACAGATTAAGTATGCAGATTCCCCTGGTGCTCGCATTTGTATTAAATATCAGCTTCATACCATTGAAAGGCATCGGGGTATGAAATGTACCACACTCCATTCTGTGGGCAGTGCCCTGGCAAAAGGAATCCATTTCGATTTAACAATTTTCAGTGCATTAGTGGCCTGAAAGGCTTTGGGAGGGTTCACGATTCATTTTCGGCAATTAAAAGGAGGACCGTGGGTTGCTTTATCAAAACACAAGTTAAATAGCAGCTGTGGTTGCTCCTGTCCTTCTTGTGGATAACCACTCTCTGTGACAAATTGCCCTCACCTGTGGTAGGAGGTTGGAGGAATCCTGTGTTTACTCTCCCGCTTACAGCATTTTCTCAGTTATCATTTATTTATGCCAAATTCTGTTCCTAAGAGGGAGAAGAGGAGAATAAATCTAGGCAATGCCAAGAAAAATAGGAAATGTGTGAAAGCAGGAGAAAAGGAATGACAAGAAATGAAAGGGTGACTTTCAACCCTACGTGTTTGCTAATTGAGCCGAGCCACACAATACTGTCTTGGAACACATATTAGCAAGATTTCTGAAAACCAGGATTGGGTGGATGAAGGTGCAGCTTCCTAAGTAGAGAAACTTGGAGGAACAGACTCACAGCTTTCTGCTCTGGCTGATGGCTGTTGTGAAACTTTATGTAATCGGATTCCCGCCCCCTCCACCCACCACTCCACCCCCCAGATCAAACCTGTGGAGCCAATGACATTTCCACTAAGTACAAGAGGGGATTGTGGTTGCCAGGAAGGTGTCAGTCACTGTGAACCATTCTTAATGATGTCATTAATTACTAATGAATCTTCAGAAAGTTGGTATTAAAATAGACAGGGCTTCCTGAGCTTTGAAGACAGTATTTTATTATTTAAAATACCCTGCTAAATAAAAGTAGGTGATTCGGTGCGGGGGGTGGGGCAGATTTCCAATCATGATGATGTTGTCAATAAACTGAAAGAGAAAAACAGAAATGGACAGACAGGCAGACAGTGATCGCCCGCCTGAATTCTGTTTTGCTTCAGCTAATTTCTTCACAAGAACTATGAAGCTACAAGCTGCCATTGAATATTGTCCAGCAATATACCAGTCAACAGAGGAAAGGCAGCATGCCTTCCATGAGGCTGGCAGAGAGGTGAGGGTGGCAGGAGGCGCCTTCCAGATCAAAGGTCTGCAGTGTGACTGTGGGACACCCTGCCTGCCAGGACCCATCCTGACATAGAGACTTCTCGAAAGGACGTATCCAGCATGTTTACAAAACCCAGCACACATCATTCCCTTATGTCAGTATTGTTTCTAGGGCCAAAGAGAGAATGGTGACAAGTCAGCCGACAAAGGACCATACAGATGTCCTACCACTCGATATGAAGGGACCACGTTAAGGCATCGGCTAACAGTCACTCTGCTCTGTTAGTCCAGTTGTCAGATCAGCTCTTGCCGTGGGTCCAGAAGATACTCAGAGGGGCAGAAAAGATGCTTCAAGCACAGGGCAAAGCCTCAGGCAGTGAGATTTCGTTTCCTACTGCCTAAGGAAATTCTCCTGGGAAGGCAATGGCACCCCACCCCAGTACTCTTGCCTGGAAAATCCCATGGACGGAGTAGCCTGGTGGGCTGCAGTCCATGGGGTCGCTAACAGTCGGACAGACTGAGCGACTTCACTTTCACTTTTCTCTTTCATGCATTGGAGAAGGAAATGGCAACCCACTCCAGTATTCTTGCTTGGAGAGTCCCAGGGATGGGGGAGCCTGGTGGGCTGCCGTCTATGGGGTCACACAGAGTCGCACACAACTGAAGTGACTTAGCAGCAGTAGCAAGGAAATTCTCAGACCGGCCCATGAGGCATGCCATATGGAAGACAGCACCTGTGGGGCGTGACACCCATGCAAGGGATCTGCCACGAGCCAAGATGTCTTCAAACATGCATACTTTATTTTGAAAGTTGTGCCAGTTTTATATTCTACTCCAAAACATGTCCATGTTTGTTCTAGTGCATGAGTTACGGAGCGGTTTGCCCCCAAATATTTGTCTAACGCTGGGTTTCCAGGGAGATGCTACACATTCATGAGCAGCCTAGGGTTCGAGAGACACGAGCCTCAAGTTTCTGGTCTGCCCTGGCTTCCAGAGTCAGGTGAAACCTGGCCCCATCACCCCTGTGTAGCGTCCTCCACCCTTACCCTCTCGGACCATGACGAGCCCATCACGGCCTCACCGAGCATGCTCACTCCAGGCTCCTGGCCTCCCCTTGCCTGCCCCAGTGTCTCCCTCACACCCTGCCTTCTCCGAGATCACAGCCATCTTCCTACACCCAGCCGCATCCCTCCATCCATCACTTCTGTCTGCTAGGATGCTTCCATTGGACCTTGCACCACACAACTTTAAGTTAGTTACATTCTTGTTTGCATTTTCATGATTGCTTCCACGTGGGCATTTTCACATTTGCTACTGCATGCCACAGTGTGGCAGCCTTAATGCCACATCACCCCCAAATCCGCAGTGATACCCATAGCTGTTAGGACAGTGCTGGACAGAGACTTAGAAATCCCAACAAGGAACAGTTGATGAAGAAGTGGACAGATAACTTCATTCACAGCTGGAGAAAATACATTTCCAGTAAGTGGTAAAGAATCTGCCTGCCAATACACTGTAAACATGAGTTTGCTCCCTGGTTGAGGAGCTCCCCTGGAGGAGGAAATGGCAACCCACTCCAGGATTCTTGCCTGGGAAATCCCATGGAGAGAAGAACCTGGTGGGCTACAGTTCATGGGGTCGCAGAGTCAGATACAACTTAACCACTGAGCACACCCACCCGAACATCTAGCCCAATGGTCATCTTCCCCTGTTCAAAAGGTTCAGGGAAGAGTGAAGCATCCCGTCTCAGCCTCTTGGCCATTCACATGCATATCACACCTAATATCTTACATTAATTTTCGCTCTTAGCATCTCATCTTTGGGAAGCAAAGAGCTGAAAGCATCTCACTGAGGCAGGACCTGATTTTCCTCCACCTACTTACTTCTTTAGTCAGTCTTAGAGGAAATCAGTCCTGAATATTCATTGGAAGGACTGATGCTGAAGTTCAAACTCCAATACTTTGGCCACCTGATGTGAAGAATTGATTCATTAGAAAAGACCCTGATGCTGGGAAAGATGAAGGCGGGAGGAGAAGGGGATGACAAAGGATGAGACTGGCTGGATGGCATCGCCAACCCGATGGACGTGAGTGTGAGCAAGCTCCGGGAGTTGCTGATGGACGGAGAGGCCTGGCATGCTGTGGTCCATGGGGTCCGAAAGAGTCGGACACGACTGAGCGACTGAACTGGACTGAACTTACTTCTTCCTTCAGCAAGGAAGGAGGCTTGGTAAGGCCAGCAACATGGCTTTTAGCATAAAAATGCATTTAAGTTACCAAGGAAAAGTGATAAACATTAGCAAGGAAACCTTGGCCTACCGTGATGACGTATTTAAAGGGAGTACTTTCTATTAAGTATATTTGCCTCCTTTGAAATGAAGGGAAGATCCTGGGGAAGATTGCAGGGGTAGAAAAACTGCAGAGAGTTGGAACTGAAGAGGAAGAATGGGAGGGGACTCCTGGACCCTCATCCGATGTGGTCACTGTTAGGACTGAAAGGTGATTGATGGAAAAAGCAAAGTAGTGTTTTTGCATGATCCTCTGCATTCTATGTTTGGGATTGGCTGATACTAAGAATACCATGAGGATGGACTTGGGCTGCACATCTTTCCAGTCCCTGTTGCATAACCAGTAGTTTCCATTATGATGCAATGGAGGTGAAGAGCTAGTGTAAAATTCCCCCCAAACTGTTAGGGAATTATGTTCAATTTTACTCTCCTATTGAAGAAGGCAATGGCACCCCACTCCATTACTCTTGCCTGAAAAACCCCATGGACGGAGGAGCCTGGTGGGCTGCAGTCCATGGGGTCGCTAAGTGTTGAACACAACTGAGTGACTTTACTTTCCCTTTTCACTTTCATGCATTGGAGAAGGAAATGGCAACCCACTCCAATGGTCTTGCCTGGAGAATCCCAGGGATGGGGGAGCCTGGTGGGCTGCCATCCATGGGGTCGCACAGAGTTGGACACGACTGAAGTGACTTAGCAGCAGCAGCAGCATCCTCTCCTATGGCAGCATTAAGTATCTAGAAAAGACAGCTCCCAAGGAAAACTTACTCTCCGAGGGTTACTGTATACTATTTACCTTCCTCTTTTGTCTTAGAAGCCACCTTAATAAACTGTCTATTTCAAAGTTTGAGATAAAAATGTGTTCGGTAGAAATTAATTATGCACAATAATTGCGGGCTTTGGTTAGCTAAGGGTCTGGCGTGCTTTAGACTAAAATAAGGACTCTTGATTCCTTCACGTTCAGAACTCACAGATGCTTTGTTCTCATCACCTGAGCATCTCTTCCAAGCCGCACTCCAGAAGACAGGTGTCCATCTCCTTTGTTGTAAGAATTCCCAGAATACCAGCTTCCCTTGGCCTCTCCCCACCAAGACTCCCACTGGTTTGCTGGTAGAGCTCCAAGATTTGTTTGTTTGTTTGTTTGAGTTCTGAGATTTTTATCCTCTGTCTCCTCAAGGGCTCTGAACTGCCCTTCCCAAAGGAGAGTCAGTGAGGTGCCCTCAGGGTCCCGCTAGGCAATAGCCCCCACCAAAAATATCTCCTTTTCCCTCAACGAAAGATGGTTCTGTTTTTTCACTGGTTTATTAATGGAACTATATACTTTTTTGTATCTTCATTTCATGATTATGAGACCATCAGATCTGTTTTAAGCAAAGTCCCCCTACATATGTGAACGGTGGAGCATGACCAGTTACTGTCCATTCCTACAGAGACCAGGACCAAAGGCACAGGACAGATGAAGAGATGCTCGAGATCTAGACTGGAGGACAGTGCAGCTCTTCCAGAATCTCAGAAACAGGGAGACCCTCTCCTCTCGTTGGAATGGTTTATGTGGACGCCTCCCTGAAAGTTTGACAGCCGTGTTCCCTCCGAGCGTCCTCTGATCTCTAAATTCCAGTGGTTTATCTCTTCTGATCCTTTCCTCCGTTCCCCTCGTTCCTGTTTCTCTTTCCTTTTCTTATGACTCCTGCTTTCATTTTCAATTTTCAATATTGGACCTTCTTGTTAAATATTCCTAAAGATATCTTCTTCCTCTTGTAGGACAAACAGTCCTGACCATTAAGCCATTTCAAGCAAAGAAGACATGAAAATCAAACCAAATGAAATCAAAATCCAGAAAGCCCCACCTCTTAGCCTAGATGGTCTAGAGAAGAAAAGAAGGGCAGACGTCCAGCTTTTATAATGGTTCAGGCTGCAAGTTGTTTGTGAAGGCAGAGTGACATCAAGCTGGGTCCATGGAGCACGGTCTTGATTTTTCTCAGGATTTGGGATGGGGGTTATTCTCCTGTAACCTCAGCAAATGACTCTTTAGTGCTGAAACTCCTTATCACTAGTCCCCTTTCCAAGCCTGCAGCAGGAATATCTGAGGGATTGGAGGCTTGAGTAGGGTGACAGATGAGTAAGAAAAGAGTGATGGAGCTAACATTTCAGGTTAAATCTTCTTAACATCAGTTTTACAAAATGTCTGAGTGATGGAGTTTCAGAACCCAGCTCTCTTTTTAGCTATTAAAGAACAGTTAAGAAGGGTTAAGCTTCCAGAGGAAAGCTCTGAAATCAACACAAGCTCCTTAAGACAGTCTCCACAGCCCAGGACGTTGAGGGGCCGGAAGAGGATAAATATGCCAACGTATTTGCAGCAATATCACTGCCATGATTAGAAGTGGTCTTTTAATCTTTTTTCCCCAACTTTCAAGGGACTGCTGGGCTTCTGTGATGTATAGCTTCTATGAACTAATGTTCTTTTCTGGGTCATTCCCTCTTGGCTCCAATGAGGGTAGAATCCATCTAAGGACATATGGCCCTTCTGCCCTTATAATGGGCAGAGTGCAATGACCTGCTCTGTGGGGATAAGAGGATGCATGTAGCAGGTATGGATGAGGACATTTTAATAAAACTAATAATCAGTTGCACAGAAAGACACAGCTGGGATTCTCCATCTTGACTAACCAGGAAATTGTTTCCTAAGGTTTTGAAGTACATGTAGAACTTCTCTAAAATGGGGGAAACTCTACTGGACTCCTCACCCTGATACTGAAGGTCTTTGGTTGGAGGAGTGGGGGTCGGGCATGATCACAAACAGAAGTCTATTAAAGATCCCTGAACAACAGAACATGCTAAAAATACAAGATCAACAAAAAGAATGTCTGCTGGTCAATGAGCAAGGATGAAGGGCGATAAGGACCCTACCAGCGCAGGACCTGGTGCCCTCGTAGGGCTCCGTGAATGAGTGAGCGGATAAATGAACTGCACCACTGGCTCAAATCTTTGGTTCGTTTAACACGACCTCTCATTTCCAGGAGTAACGCATATGTTTCTTGCCTGGAGAATCCCATGGAGAGAGGAGCCTGGAAGGCTACAGTCCACGGGGTCGCAAAGAGTTGGACACAACTAAGCAACTTCACTTTCACTTTGTAAGGAGAAATGATCTCCTTTCTCATTGTTACATGCAAAAACTAGGAACACCTCCTAAATATCATATCTTTGTAAGGTCCTATACACGAAAGCAATGCCACACAAAGCTACCTTCAACTTTCCCTATTTGTCTCCTCAAACATCCTCACCAGCTTTGGAGGGGTCCCTAACACTGCCTACAATCTCCTCTGGGTGGTGGAGTACATGTAGTGAGTAAAAAACTTCCTTAAGTTATTCTAAAAGGACCCTCTCGTCTCACTACTCACCTTTCACTTTATCTTCAGCTGATCACCGTCAAAGAATGTGCTTGCATTAGTCGGCTTGGGCTGCCAAAAGAAAATGCCATAGACTGGGTGACTTAAAAACAGCAATTTATTATGCCACAGTTCTGGGGGCCAGAAGTCCTAGATCAGTTTCTGGAAGGACCAAGTTCTGGGATGGATTCTCTTCCTGACTTACAGATGGTCATCTACTCACTGTGTCCTCACATGACAAAGAGAGAGAGCTCTGGTGTCCCTTCTCATAAGGCCATGACACCAATCGGATCAGGGTCTCACCCCTGTGACCTTGTTTCACTATCATTGCTTCCAGAAAGACCCTATTGCCTAAAGTCATATTGGAAACTGGAGTTTCAACATACCAATTTTAGGGAGACACACCTCAGTCTTTAGCCATGATCTTTCATCTAATTGGAATAGTTCGGGTATAATTCCTCCTGAAGAGGAAGAAGTGGAATGTGTGACATCCCAATATTTTATACCTCCCCAGTTGTATTTGTGTGTGGCTTCTGGAAATTATCTTCCCTTTTTTTCTTTTCCCTCTCTTGTTTTTCCCTTGCCATCATCACCATTGAATTCATTAATTTTTAATATTAGAGCATTTTCAAAACGTAATAAGACAAAACCCCCACTGTTTGCACATTATGATATATGAAGTCCTGCATCATTTTTTGCAATCCACTATAGCCTTCCTTTTCATGGTCCTCAACTGCATCCTAAGCATCCTCCAGAATCCCAGATCTGCATACCTTCCCCTAAGCGACCTCCTCCTCTGGTGACTGGTGGGGTCGCACTCCCAGGCTCTCCAACCTGCCCCTCTGCCACATGAGCAGACCTCCAGGATGGCAGAGCACCTCATCCACCAGATCTCTGGTGCAACAAAGCAGGTGCTCAGTTAATGCTTGTTGAAGGAGGGACATATCTGATCTGACATAATTGCCATTTTCAGAGCAGGTTGAAAAGAAGATGTGAGTAGGTGACCCGTATCTTGCCATATTGCCTTTAATCCAGCAAGAGCTGGACTAGGCATCAGAGTACTTGCTGTCCGTTCTCAGGCATGCACTTCTCTTTCAGAACAAACAACCGTGTCTGAGGTTTAGTGCCCATAACTTTAAAAGGTATATTGCTACCTATCTTAAAACAATGTTAGAAGAATTATTACATGAGCTAATCTATCTGAATTCATCAGCAGAGTGCTGGGTACAAAGCAGTTCTCAACAAATGTATGTTCAGCCTGAACAGTGTCACAGGAGAACAGTGCATGACTTCTTGCTCATGTATTTACAGACGCTCACTGACCAGTTTACTACCTTTAAAGTTCATTCTCTTTGATTGAAGTACCCTGCTACAAAGGGCGTATGGTTTCTTCCTTGTGAATTATGAAATAGTCAGCTCCTCTTAAAAGGGTAACTTGAAAGGACTTTTGCAGGCCAAAGATAATAGTAGTTTTCCTTTTCTTAAGAACAACTTAGTAAAAACAAATGGCAATCTTTTAAAATGTGAACAATTCGAAAGACACTATTTAGGACCAATGTATTGAAAAAACAAATAAAACAGATACGCTTGGCACTTTAAACACTGATGAAACTTATTTTAACCTGACCTGACTTTATTCTTCCAAATATGAAACTCGATGCATACACTTGTGTGTGTCCATATATAGACATCAGCACAAAGACTAGTGTAAGGGTTTAACATAGGACAACAAGGATTCCTATTAAAGTGAAAAATGAAATAAGTGTATCTATTGTAACCATTTTTACTTAGCATCATTCTGCAGACACTAGCTTACACAACCACATGAAAGAAACAAGTATGTATTTGGATGAAAAGGAAATACAGCTATTATTATGTGTGTGATATATAATTGTATTCTTTAAAATGTAAGAGAAGTTACAAATAACAAAAATGTTAATATGGATAAAGATGTCTGGGTTTATAATTAATATACCAAACTAAATAGTTTTTGTATAATTAAAAATCAGTTGGAAGACCTTACTCTTACTATGAAAGTATAGTAAGTGTAAAGTTAAAATACTTAGGAAATTACTGGGTGTGCCAAAAGGTTTGTTTGAGTGTTTTGGTAACATCGTACAGAAACCCTGAATGAATTTTTTGGCCAACCCAATCCATAAAAATTGTGTAACTTCTGTGTGATTTAAATTTTTCAATGCACTGAGAGATAGATATGAACCACTTAATGAACATGCCATGTTTTTGAGCAGAAATATGTAATATAAAGATGTCAATTATCCTTAAATATCTATAAAATAATGCACATAAAACCCACAGGACTTTCAGAAGGAGGGGGCAAGCAAACGATAAAATATAATTTAAAAATCAACAAGAAGGAAGAGTGAGGAATGCTTTATAAAAGTAGAGCCCCTTCAAGGGATCACTAACAAAGTAAAAGTGGAAATCAAAAAATACCCAGAGACAAATTAAAAAAAAAAAAAACACAGTATCCAAAATACATAGGATACAACAAAAGCAGTGTGAAAAGAGAAATTTCTGACCATACACTCCTACCCCAGGAATAAGAAAAACTACTACTAAAATATGTAGTAAGCTCTAAGAATTAAGAGAATGGTGTTCTGTTTCTCGACTGTACGGACTAATCAACGGTTCTAAATAGAAGTCCCAAAGTAGATTCAGATTTAAGTAATAAATCAATGTAGCAAGTATGGCTTATTTTATAAATGGTATTCGGATATCTCAGCTACCATCTGAAAAGTAATAAAGCATAATCTTTGGTGCAAATCTGTCATAAAAGAAACTTCAGGTGAATCAAAAATTTAAATACAATAATGGAAATGCTGAAAGTAGATGAAATACACTGAGATTTTGCATGAGAAATTTTAATGGGGAAAATCTTACTAAGTATAACAAAATCCAAATACAAATATAGAGAAAGATTCATGCATTTGTTCACAACCATAAAAAAAAACTTCTTAAATGCCAGCAGGAGTAGGTTAGGGATACAGAGAGGTGGGAGGCACATGATAGATAAACCAGATCAGAAGGCAAGTAACAAATAGAAATAAGATTTGCAAATAGCAGTACAGAGAAACAACAAATTTCCTTAATATATAAAGATATCTTATAAATCAATAAAAAGCCAGTGACCAATAGGAAAATGAGCAAAAGAAACAACAGAATATTTATTTCTGCAAGGCCTTGCAAACATAAGGGTGTTCAATACAACAGTGTCTGAATACAAATGAAAAACGCAACCAGAGACTTTTCACCTGTCATAATCTCACCTAGCCTAAAAATGGGAAATGGTTGATAGGGCTATGTGTTGGCTCTGGTTGGGGAAACAGGTACCCCAGTCTTTGTAGTGCTACAGAAAGTTGGCAATATCAACAAAATGTAAGACACGTTCCTTTTGTCCTAGAAGTTTCACTTCTAGGGATCTGTATCCCAGATAGATCCCCACATGTGTGAAATGATATATGTACAAAGGTCCTTATCACAGCATTGTTTGAACTAGCCAAAGAGACAACGTGACCTAAATATGCTAAAGAAATTCTAGGACCTCCAGACAATAAAAGATGAGGCAGCCATTTAAAAGGAAAGAGGCAACTGGATGGGACCTGATGTGTTAGCAGCCCCCTTGGGATGTTGTAAAATAATAAAAGTGAGATGAAGGACACCATGAATAGCACGCTGATGTTTGTATAAAAAAAGAAACAGATATTTACCTGTGGGCTTGTCTACCTGTGGTCTGGGATGCTCTGAGGGGCATATGGGGAGCCTGGGGGCAGTAAGCCCGAGGGAGAGGAGATGCTTCAGCCAGGAATGAGAGGGAGACTGCTTTCTGAATCTATCTTTTGGATTTTGTATCATATGCAGATACTGTTTTTAAAAATAAAGAAGATTTAAAGCCCTCGACTTTGTTATTTTCTTTAACGAGACTTGCTATTTACAACTGATCAACAAATAAATGTTCAAGAAAGGAGAAAACTGAATTTAAAAGGCAAATAGTATTGGGGGGAACTATGAACAGAGGCCAGAAGAGCTAATGTTCTTTACCTGCCGTGCGTCTCATCCACACAACTCTACACTCAAAACATAGTATTAAATGAGCTTTCTGCACAAACCCATATCCTTGTGACCCAAGGGGCATTGCCCCTCCTCTCTCAACCTCAGTTCCTGCGTTTTTTTAATGAAATCATTGGACTGGATGCTCTCCAAGATCCCTCCAGCTCTGGAATTCTATAAAACGTTACCCTGATCTTCCCCTCAGGTCATTTTATTAACTTGCTTTAGTATTAGCCCACAAAGTAGGGATTACCAGCTGCTAACTATTGCTTGAAACTTCCTCTTCATGTAAATAAAATGGTTCCCTTATCAACCTTTCACTTAAAACCAAGCTTATAGGAACAGACTCTGTTTATCTCTGTTTACTAACAAAGCTTGTTTTTGTATACATCCCAATTTATACCATTGTCTGTTTTCTAAAAGCCAGTCTTCTTTCTGGCACAAAGGGTGTCTAACCAAAATTTTTTAAATGGCAAACTTTACATCCAAAAGGGAGGAAGGAAGCAGTTTCCCCTCATAGGTTTTTTTTCTTTCTTTTTTTTTTTTTCAGGCAAGGCAATGCTCAGGAATGGCTTCCCAGCAGGTGGCTCAGTGATAAGGAATCTGCCTGCCAGTGCAGAAGACACAGGAGACACAGGTTCACTCCTTGCATTGGGAAGATCCCCTGGAGGAGGAAATGGCAACCCACTCCAGTATTCTTGCCTGGAAAATCCCAAGGACAGCAGAGCCTGGCGGGCTACAGTCCATGGGGTTGCAAAGAGTCAGACACAACTGAGTACGCACACATGCAATACTCCAAAAAGACTTTTCCACTTCCAGCTAATGATCAATTTGCAAAATCATCCTCTGTTCTCTTTTCTGAAAGGCACTGGGGGCACAGGATTTGCTGGACCAGAGGGGTCTCTGAAAGGTGGGTCTGTTTCCAGGGGCCTATTTAGCCAGTAGGTTCATCTCCCAATGCCTTGGGCCCTCTTTCATTATTCCTGCTTGATCCTGCCTTTTGACCATTTCTGGTAACACCCTGGTATCTTATCCTCTGCTTTAGTGACAAGACTGAGGGAGAGTTACTTAAGTCACTTGACCAAAATACATTTTCAGCATCAAGAGAACATAGGTTGTTTTTGTTTCTGCACCAAACAGTTACATGGATAAATCTTGTTCACAGACTTGTTAGTTGCAACATGGTGACATGACATAAATTTCTCAGGCTGTTAGGATCTCTACTTTCCTTTTCACAAAGTGAAAATAACAGCATGTTTTTGCAAAGAGTATTAAAAATGTGTAATATATAAAATNAATGATGCTAAAGCTAAACTCCAGTACTTTGGCCACCTCATGCCAAGAGTTGACTCATTGGAAAAGATTCTGATGCTGGGAAGGATTGGAGGCAGGAGGAAAAGGGGACGACAGAGGATGAGATGGCTGGATGGCATCACGGACTCGATGGACGTGAGTCTGAGTGAACTCCGGGAGTTGATGATGGACAGGGAGGCCTGGCGTGCTGCGATTCTTGGGGCTGCGTAGAGTCGGACATGACTGAGCGATTGAACTGAACTGAACTGAATAATCATATGAACCTAGACAAGGTACTTAGCTTGCCTTTGTACAGGTTTCTCATCTCTGTTTAAAAGTCAACCACATATGATTACACTAAGATTTTTGAAGCGATTTAAAAAATTCATTAAAGTGTTATTTTGTTTTATTTATTTTTTAAAAAAACTTTTTAACATTTTATTTTATGTTGGAGTATAGTCTATTAGGGCTTAATATTTATTTTCCATCCTCGTCCCTCTCTTCCCTTTTGGCATTTTCTCTGTTCTCTTTCCGTTTCCCTCCTTTAATCTCTTCGACTCTTTTTAACTCTTTTATCTTTTCTGCACCCCTCATCTCCACACATCTTTCTGTGAAATCTTATAAGCTCTTCCTGTTATGTTGACAATGTTAATTTAAAATGGACATCACAGTTTCTCTCGTGACTTCCAGACTCAGATTTCCTCTGCCAAAGAACAACTCCACTCTCCTCCAGGCTTGAACACAATTCCCCAAATACTTTCACACGGCCTCACTCCTGATTGTGTCACGCTGTCATGTGAAGGACAGTAAGTAAGTGTAGGGACATAGATGTATAAAATTTGAGCTTTCAGTCTTGACTCAGCCACTTAATTTCTGGCTGACTCTAAGGAGACACCAAATATATTCAAATCTACTTCTTTTTACAGAAAATGGAGCAATAATACCCCCTTCATCATTTCATCATGAGGATTAAGTATAACATACTTGGGGGCGGGGAGATATTCTATCCATTAGGAGTTCATTAAAAAGGATTATCGATAATCCCATACATGGTGGTGGCTCCAGACGCTTCTTCTTGTCATCCGGAATTCTAGAAAAGTTTGGCTGCCTGAGTTTTATATTATATTTGGTTTTGTGATTCTGCTTTCTGGGAATGAGTGAAGATGATGTACTCTCCTCTGTAGTAAAAGTGTTAAAATAAATAAAAATTAGAAGACCACCAATTCTTTGCAGTAACTCCCAAAAGAATGTGATGAAAGTGACATTGGGTGATTTCAGAACCTAAGCCTCAGGGGGCCCTGCAGCTCCCACCACTGCTCCTCAGAACATGACATGGAGACCACATGCCACTCAGAAGCCCTGAAGACAGAGGACACTTTGTAAATCTGGATTATGGTGACAGTTGTGCTACAAAATTATGTTATTAGACATCATTGAATTTTATGCACTAACTTTATGATTTTTAAAATATTTTTCAATAAAGCTATTAAAAAAAAAGAAGCCTTGAATGAAGGTCACATGGAGAGAAAGGTGCCGGCCTCTTAGGTACCCCAGCTATGAGGTCAGCTGAGACTCAACTGACCACTAGTGGAATGCTGCCAGAGTGATTTAAAACCAAATCAGTCAACCTAAGAATTTTGACTGACACACATCAATTCATATAAAATTTATCTTTCTTAATTATTGTAATTTAATAACTCCTACCCTGGAACATTGCTTAAAAAATATGATTTAGAGGCAGAAAGGAAAATTAGGGTAAAATATGCTAACCCTGGTGACAAAATAAGAGGGTATGAACTAGAGCTTTGGTGCTGAGATGCAGGTAAGGAGATGCTTTAGGAGATCATAGGAAGGAAACAATGAGATAAGAGATTGAAATTAGAAAGGCAGATTTAGGAAAGGGTCAAGCATAATTCCAAGTGCCCTAATATGAGTTACTAGATTGACATATTGTGAAACAAGATGTGGAATGCATGAAGAAGGATAAATTTGAATTGATATGCATCAGTCCTTGGACAAAATGATGTATATATAAAGTGGTATGATAATGAACAGCTTTAATAGCTAGATCTGGAATGTCTTTTTAGGATGAAATTGCTTTTGGTTAGGAAAATATTTTGACAGGTTCTTGGTAATAAAACTGAGACCTCAGATGATGGAATATAAAGTAACCAAAAAGTAAGCCATACTTTATAAGTGAGGGGGTATCTAGTTTAGGAGGGAGATTGAGCAAAAGAAAAAAAAGAGACAGGAAAGGAGAAAAGAGAAAGAGTGAAAGAATTTTTAAGAAAAATAACATCTAATGTTTTAATTGTTCTTTTGGTTGATATGAACTGTGTTCCTTATTTCTCCAGGCCCTTCAGTAAAGGCTGTCACATACATACATGGACTTTGTTTCAATGTTTGTAAATAGATGTATGTGGGGTTGTACGATTCAAGGAAATAACCTGAGTTCCATACATGATTTAAAGAATTGATAGACTAAGGATAACCAACTATTTATTCATTTATTTATTTATTTTTATTGGTGCTTAAAATAACTCTGATTTTAAAGTTTGGTCAAAATTCTTAGGTTGACTGATTTGGCTTGAAATCACTCTTTGGCAGCATTCCACTAGCGGTCAGTTGAGTCTCAGTCTTAGCTGGGGTACTGGGGAGGCCTGCACCTCTCTCTCGATGTGACTTGCCTTCAAGGCTTCTTCTTTTAATAGCTTTATTGAAAATTATTTTAAAAATCATAAAGTTTATGCATAAAATTCAATGATGTCTAATAACATAATTTTGTAGCACAACTGTCATCATAATCCAGATTTACAAAGTGTCCTCTGTCTTCAGGGCTTCTGAGTGGCATGTGGTCTCCATGTCGTGTTCTGTGGAGCAGTGGTGGGAGCTGCAGAGCGCCCTGAGGCTTAGGTTCTGAAATCACCCAATGTCACTTTTCATTACCTTCTTTTGGGAGTTACTGCAAAGAATTGGTGGTCTTCTAATTTTTATTTATTTTTAACATTTTTACTACAGAGGAGAGTACATCATCTTCACTCAATCCTGGAAAGCAGAATCACAAAACCAAATATAACATAAAACTCGGGCAGCCAAACTTTTCTAGAATTCCTGATGACAAGAAGAAGCGTTTGGAGCCACCCACCATGTATGGGATTAGGGATAATCCTTTTTAATGAATTCCCAATGGATAGAATATCTCCTTTTTTTCCCCCAAAGTTTGTTATACTTAATCCTCATGATGAAATGATGAAGAGGGTATTATTGCTCCATTTTCTGTAAAAAGAAGTAGACTTGAATAGATTTGGTGTTTTCCTTAGAGTTACCCAGCAATCAAGTGGCTGAGTCAAGACTGAAAGCTCAAATTTTATACACCTGTGTCCCTACACTTACTTACTGTCCTTCACATGACAGCGTGACACAATCAAGAGTGAGGCCGTGTGAAAGTATTTGGGGAATTGTGTACAAGCCTGGAGCAGAGTGGAGCTGTTCTTTGGCAGTAGGAGATATGAGTCTGGAAGTCATGAGAGAAATTGTGATGTCCTTTTTAAATTAACATCGTCAACAGAACAGGAAGAGCTTATATGATTTCACAGAAAGAAGTGTGGAGATGAGGGGTTCAGTAAAGAAAAGGAAGTTTAAAAGAGTCGAAGAGATTAAAGGAGGGAAAGGGAAAGAGAACAGAGAAAACGAGGGAGGGGAAGAGAGGGAAGAGGATGGAGAAAGGCAGAAACCTGGGGAATGGTGTGGGACATATGAGGAAATTAACATTTCCAGGGTAAGCAGTTGGAAAGTCTTCAATCTGGGAGTTATCATCTGCCAACTCTTTGTGAAAGTAAGAACACCCAGAAAATATTGTCAAGGAAAACAATGACTGAATTAGAGGAAAAAATTCCCTTCACAAGTTATGGCAGAGAGGCAAGGAAAAAGGAGGAATAAGATGATGTTCTTTGTTCTATTTCAGAAGCTTCTGAGAAGAGTATTAATAGGTCTCTTATTGCATTTAAATTATTGGGTCTCTGTATTTTAGGAAACAACATGGAACTGATGACTATATTTGCACAAAAGTTTATGAGTGAAGGATCAAGGATGATGTACATTAAGCATTTCAGGACTTAAGCCAGGAGGAATCAAAGAGGAAAGAAAAAAGACTGCTAATAGGTGTAATGAGAGAAACAGAAGATATTAAGAAGAGGTGGCAAGATTACACAGAAGAACTGTACAAAAAAGATCTTCATGACCTAGTTAATTGTGATGGTGTGATCACTCACCTAGAGCCAGACATCCTGGAATGTGAAGTCAAGTGGACCTTAGGAAGCCTCACTACAAAAAAAGCTAGTAGAGGTGATGGAATTCCATTTGAGCTATTTCAAATCCTAAAAGATGATGCTGTGAAAGTGTTGCACTTAATATGTCAGCAAATTTGGGAAACTCAGCAGTGGCCACAGGACTGGAAAAGGTCAGTTTTCATTCCAATTCCAAAGAAAGGCAATGCCAAAGAATGCTCAAACTACCACACAATTGCACTCATCTCACTCACTAGTAAAGTAATGCTCAAAATTCTTCAAGCCAGGCTTCAGCAATATGTGAACTGTGAACTTCCAGATGTTCAAGATGGTTTTAGAAAAGGCAGAGGAACCAGAGNAACATCAGAGAAATGAACCTGCTTACCTACAGGTAGTACACGATATCATTTGTCCCATTTACTAGTGATATTAACTTTGACCACTTGCCAGCCTTCCCACTATACTGTTACCCTATTTCATATTTCAGTTCATATTTACTTTGGAGGGAGGTACATTTACATTATGATTATGTAAATACGCCATTCTCCCATCAAATTTTTACACACTAGTTTTTGCTTCCATTACATTACTTGGCAGGATTAAAATTGCTCTGATGGCTTTCATACTCTAACTTTCTCATTCTGTCATTCCTGCTACCTAGCTTGGCTGCCTGTCTTCTGTAACGAAACCTTTCTCTTCTCTTTCCTTCATTGATGTATTCATATTTTTATTTATCACAGGAGTAAACAAGGATTCTTACACTATTTAATATTAGAATCTGTTACCATCATTATTTTGATGTCCAAACTGTTTCAGATTTGGCAAACAGGATTTCCTTTAGAGTAGCTCCCATGCACTTTTGACATAACACCATCATTTTGAGCACTTTCTTACTTTCTGTCTGACACTTGACATAACACCATCATTTTGAGCACTTTCTTACTTTCTGTCTGACACAAGTAGATGTGTCAGACTCATCTGGTACTTTTCCTATGTTAGCCCTGAAATTAGCCATTTTTCCTAAGAAGCTGTGATCCGTTAGTGGAGAACAGTCATCAGGAACCAAGATCTACATTCCTGACATGTTCATAGCTACTGGAGTGCTGTTCCTTGCGGTCCTTCCATTGGACAGAGCTGCACATGCATTTATATCAATATATACCTATGATCATCTATAAATATTGGAAATTGAAAACTACTTTCCACAGATTGTAAAGAGGAATGAAGATTGATTCTGGTGTAATATCATGAAAGTCAACACCCTGAAATTTAAGATGATGGCTTTATATCACATCTGGAAATCTAGGTTGAAAATCTGCCCCTAGTTAGAGCTTTCATTCATGTTGTGAACGACACTGATAAACATTCTGTGGTGTCTTTCTCCCCACCAAAAATGCCTTCTTTTTATTCTGAAGTGATTCCTATTTAAATATAGTTTCTTCCATTCAACTGAATTGCAAACTCAAGATAAACACAACTTGAAAAGCCCACTGGCTACAGTAATACCCTTCCAAAAAGAAATTATTAATTCAGCAAAACTCCAAGGGAAATAAATGCACAGCTCTGTAGCCAGGGTAAGCACACATACTGAACTGAGTCTGTATGAAAAATATCCCTTTGTCAAAATTCTGCAATCTGATAAGCACTGATTCTGTTAGAAAACACAAGGCTTAATATTTTTCATCAGTGCTTTCCTCAATCAGACATTAGGCTTTTGGAAACTCTGGTGTTATAAAGGCAAAATGAGAACGAACATCTGATGATTATTGGAACATCAGTCTTATTACATTTTGGATTACTCCCACCACTACATAGCCTAACACATATTAAGCAAGAGGGGTTCTAAAGTAAGTTTCATAGCTACAACCAGCATGGAAACTTGACTACTTACATATACGTTAATGTCTCAGCGTGTTAGTGTCTTCTATACATGATGATCTCGATCCTTATAACGAGTCTGTGTAGTTTTTCCCATTTGTTATTGTAATTCCTTGAGAATGGGAACCGCTTTGCCTTCCGAGCACTCTACACACTTTCCTTCTCCATCCTGCCGGAAATTCCTTCTCTTCTCTGCTATGGCTCTACTTTTCAGAATCCTCACCCTCTTTTCTAGATTTACTTCCTTATTTGGAAGGGAACACCTCCCATTAACTTCCCCGGTGTGATAACAATGGCTGAGAATAACTGAGTTGCAACTGGCTAGATATACAATTCTAGGTTAGACATCGTTTTTCTTCAGAATTTTCAAGGCAGTATTCTATCATCTTCTTGCTTTTGGTCTTGCTGTGGAGAAATTCAAAACCATTTTGATTCATGATCTTATGTATGTAATAAGGTTTTTGTTTATTTTTAAGAAGAAGCTTGTGGTACCTTCATTTTATCCTGATTGCTCAGAAATTTCATAATTATCTGCCTTGGTATTAGTGCATTTTCATCCATTTGGCTAGACACTGTTCCCTGCAATTCTGAAAACACATGACCTTCAGTTAGGAAAAAATATTCTACAAGTATTTTATAGAAAAATGCATCCCTTCTATTTTCTCTTTCTAGAACTTGTATTATTTAATATTTTTCATCTCATATTATTATCTTTCATATTATGTTTTCCATCTCATTGTCTTTTTGTTTCATTTCCCGGGTGATTTCCTCAATTTTATTTCTCAAAACTCACACTGAGCTTCTTGAAACTCAAAACTCACATTTTCAAAATTTCTGCATTATATTTTTTAATTTATAAGGTTTTATTTTAGATCTCCAAATGCTATTTATGACAGCATCTTATCCTTTTTAATAGATAAGTTACTTTGTTTCAATCAGAAAACATTACTCTTTCTAAGTCTTTTAGTTTATAAGGGTTTATTTTAGATCTTCAAATGCTATTTATGACAGCATCTTATCCTCTTTAATAGATGTTACTTTGTGTTTAATCAGAAAACTACTCTTTCTAAGTCTTTCTTCCCTCTGTATAGTCTCTATTGCTTACAAATTTTTCTTTTTTTTTCTTTTTAAATCAATGTAAGAGATTTCCTCAGATACCTGGAAAGCTATATTTGGGTAAACTGACTCAGAATCTTTCTGAATTTCCTCACTGGCTGGTGCAGTTTCTAAAGCAACTGGGTGCATGAATCCTATATTCTATGAAGAAGTCAGGGCTGGAGATACAAAAATTGTAGAGATCAATGTTTGAAAGATATTTAGAACCACGGGAGTAAATAAACTTGTCTTAGACAAAAGTGTAGATTAGGTGGGGTGGGGGCTCTCAGACCTTTCTAAATGAGCCACACACCAGGCTTTTCTATGTACTATGTGACTCTCAGTGGTTTCTTTAAACTGATATGTGGTACTTTGAAGAAATTCGTACTTAGTTCGTCTACATATCTGCAAAATAGTGAAGAGCTGTTCATGCATTTTAAGTGCTTCATTTAAAGGCACCTAAAGAAAGTGAAGAGGAACTAAAAAGCCTCTTGATGAAAGTGAAAATGGAGAGTGAAAAAGTTGGCTTAAAGCTCAACATTCAGAAAACGAAGATCATGGCATCTGGTCCCATCACTTCTTGGGAAATAGATGGGGAAACAGTGGAAACAGTGACAGACTTTATTTTTTCGGGCTCCAAAATCACTGCAGATGGTGACTGCAGCCATGAAATTAAAAGACACTTACTTCTTGGAAGGAAAGTTATGACCAACCTAGATAGTATATTCAAAAGCAG
>SJYX01014312.1:330783-358590 GCA_006410675.1 Oreotragus oreotragus
ACCATTTCTATCCTTTATCGAGCCCATCTTTGCATGAAATGTTCCCTTGGTATCTCCAATTCTCTTGAAGAGATCTCTAGTCTTTCCCATTCTGTTGTTTTCCTCTATCTCTTTGCATTGATTGCTGAAGAAGGCTTTCTTATCTCTTCTTGCTATTCTTTGGAACTCTGCATTCAGATGCTTATATCTTTTCTTTTCTCCTTTGCTTTTCGTGAGGTTCATGACATTGTACAGGAGACAGGGATCAAGACCACCCCCATGGAAAAGAAATGCAAAAAAGCAAAATGGCTGTCTGGAGAAGCCTTACAAATAGCACTGAAAAGAAGAGAGGCGAAAAGCAAAGGAGAAAAGAAAATATATAAGCATCTAACACACTCTGGTACCTGTCTATACCACAAAACCCACTTCAGCTATTTTAAACTTAAAACTCACTCATTTTAAACCAACAAATCTTTCTTTTTCTGCTTTTCCAATTCATTATTGTCTTTCCTATCTCAGGGTATTTGTGCAAATAATCCTCTTGAAATATACTTTTTCATTCTTTGCTCAGCTAATATTAGTCATCTTCATATATAAGTTCAAACATTTCTTCCAAAGTGAAGACTCACATAATCCTGAATTAGGTCCTACAAATTAACCTGTGCTTCTCTTCCATGGTCCTTGGTAGACTCACAGTCCAATCTGTCATGGTAAAAATAATCTAATATTTACCTGCTTAGTTCAATGATACCCTGTCTCCTAAAAAGAGCCCCCATTTTTTTGTCAGTTGAATTTGGGGATAAGTACAGGCACACAGCACTAAAAAGGTGAAGATCAAAAGGGAGAAGGAAGAAAAGAGCAAGAGGTAGGTAGGCTGAGTCTTCAAAGAAAATTTTAGGTAAAGCGGAATATGAGGATGGAGCATAGGAAGCCCGAGAGGTGCCGGGAAGTATGAAAACATAGAGTCAAGAAATTTTTAAATGTAAAGTTTATTTTCTTATAATGTTCTGAAAGAAGTATAAGTAAAGACTGGTGCCAATTCAACTACTTTGAACATCACTGTTTCTTTGAGATATCAACTGCTAATTTATTTGGATTTGCTTGGAAATGATACATTCTTTTTCTCTTCCTGTTTTCAAGATTTTCCCTCTTCTTGGACGTTCATTATGTTTACTTGGTGTGGCATTTTATAGATCTCTTTTCTTTATCCTATTGTTAGTCGCTAAGTCATGTCTGACTCTTTGTGACCTATGGATTGTAGCGTCCAGGTTTCTTCTGTCCGTGGGATTTCCAAGGCAAGGATACTAGAGTAGATTGCCATTTCCTTCTTCAGGGGATCTTCCCAACCCAAGGATGGAACCTGAGTCTCCTGCATTGGTGGGGGAGTTCTTTATTACTGGGCTACCAGGGAAGGCCTTGCCTTTATTCTACTTGGAGTTTATTGAGTTTCCAGGACAAACTGTTTATTTTAAATAATTTAAGAACTTGTCTGTCATATTTCTTGAGTATTTTTTCTTCTTTTCCTTTCTTTCTCTCCTCTTTTTATTTGTTCATTTATCTTGGCTGCACTCGGTCTTTGCTGCTGTGTGCAGGCTTTCTGTAGTTGCTGTGAGCGAGGGTCGCCCCCGTTGCAGTGGGTGGGCTTCTTACTGCAGCAGCTTCTCTTGTTGCAGAGCACAGTTGCAGCACAAGGGCCCTAGAGCATGAGGGCTTCAGTGGTTGTGGCACAGGCTTTGCTGCTTTGAGCATCTGGGATCTTCTTGGACCAGGGATCTAACTGTGTCTCCCGCGTTGGCAGGTAGACTCCTAACCACTGGACCTTAGGGAAGTCTCTCTCTCCTCTCCTTCTGTTATTTCCATTAAACTTACATTGGTATACCTAATGGTGCCCTACACTTCTCCGAGGGTTCATTCATTTGCTTTTCACTCTCTTTTCCCTCTTTGTTTGGGTTGCATAAACTATCAAGTTTACTAATTCTTTAATTAGTTCAATTCTAATGCTGAAATGCTCTAGTCAGTTTTTATTGGAGTTATTATGATACTTTCCAAGTGCAAAACTTACATTCAGTTCTTTTTTCAAATTTTCATCTCTTCATTGATATTCCCCAGTTGTTACGACATTATCCTCATATCTTCATTTTTTTGAGTATGATCACTTCACAATGATGATGTTGTGTTAGTTTCTGCTGTACAATGAAGTGAATCAGCTATATATACATATATACCCTCCTTCTTGGACATCCCTCCCACCCTCTCCCCATTCTAGCCATTTAGTTACATGTAAATATTTAGAATGGCTGCTTTGAAATCTTCCTTTTGTTAAATTAAACATCAGATAGATAGCCTATAATTCTGCTCCCTGTAGGAGGAAAAATATAAAGNGAGTATGATCACTTCACAATGATGATGTTGTGTTAGTTTCTGCTGTACAATGAAGTGAATCAGCTATATATACATATATACCCTCCTTCTTGGACATCCCTCCCACCCTCTCCCCATTCTAGCCATTTAGTTACATGTAAATATTTAGAATGGCTGCTTTGAAATCTTCCTTTTGTTAAATTAAACATCAGATAGATAGCCTATAATTCTGCTCCCTGTAGGAGGAAAAATATAAAGATTAGAAGAAGTAACTATTAAATAAGGGTTAAAAATAGAATTAATGAAACCAAGAATTGTTTATTTGAAAAAATCAACAAAATGGACAAAACTTTAGCTAGTTCAACTAAGAAAAAAGACACAAATAACTAAGTTCAGAAATCAAAGTGAAGGTATTACGTTATAGCTGACCTGACAGAAATTAAAAGATTTATAAGAGAGTACTAAAAGCAATTGTGTGTCCACTAATTAGATAATATGGATCAAATGAACAAATTTCTAGAAATACAAAAATTATAAAAACTTACTCAGAAATCAACAAAATATCTGAACAAACTTATAACAAACAGGTTGGATTCATAAGCAAAAGCTTCTAACACAGAAGAGTCCAGGACCAGGTGACTTGTCTAGTAAATTCTACCAAATGTTTTAAAAAGAAGTAACACTGAGTCCTACCCAAATGCTTTCAAAAAATACAAAAAGAGAGACCAATTCTTAACACATTCTATGATGTAAATATTTGCCTGAAACTAAAGACAAATATACTACACACATATACACATACAAAAAAAAAACTATAGACTAATATCCCTTATCAATATAGGCACCAAAATTCTAAAAAAATATTAGCAAACCAAATCAGGAGCACATCAAAATGATTTATCACAGAAATACAGGGGTGGATGATTCAACACAACACATTAATCAATTTAATTCACCATATTAATAAAATGAAGGAATATAAAAACACATGACTATCTCAATAACAAACATAGGAAAAAGCATTTGACAAAGTTCAGCATCATTTCATGATAAAAACACTCAGAATACTAGAATGGAAATTTTTTAACATGATATGATATTGTGATACAGTCTAAAAAATATTAATATATACATTTGTTCTTGGTCTCTGTTTCTGGTACACAGCTCCTGAAACCTGTGAAATTTCCTAAATGGTCAGAATCATAAAGATCTCTTTTGTTATGTTAATGAAATGATTTTAGAAAGCACCTAAGGGCTAGGGTTTCTCTGATGGCTCAGACTGTAAAAAATACCTATAATGCAGGAGACATTGGATCCCTGGGTCAGAAAGATCACCTGGAGAAGAGAATGGTTATCCACGCCAGTATTTTTGCTTGGAGAATTCCACGGACAGAGGAGCCTTGTAGGTTATAGTCCAAAGGGTCGCAAAGAGTGGGACAGGACTGCAGGATTAAAGCTTTCACTTTCACTTTTCAAGGTTGACAGTGGAAACTACCAGACCAAGTGATTAGAGGATTAGAATTTACTGTCCTACCCCGAAAACTCTAAGCAGGAGAAAGGGGCTGGAGGTTGACTCAATCACCAATGAGTGATGAGCTATTCAGTGAAGCCTCTATAAAAACCCTGAAAGATGGGATTCCCAGAGCTTCCAGGCTGGTGAACATGTGGAGATCGGGGAGAAGAGCATGCTCCAAGATGGAACTGGAGCTCTGTGACTTGTTCCTCGTGTCTTGCCCTATGCAGCATTTCCATCTGGCTGTTCCTGGATTAAAAAAATAATAATTGGTGATCCAGTAAGTAAAATGATTCTCTGAGTTCTGTGAGCCACTCTAACAAATTAATTGAACCCCAAAAGGGAGCCACGAGAACCTCTGATTGTTGATCAGAAGTACAGGTAACAGCCAGGACTTGCCACTGGCATCTGAAGTCGAAGGAGAGGGTCCTTGGAGCTTCCAGTTTGTAGCCAGTTCATCAGAAGAACCTAGGCTTGTGACGGGTGTCAAAGTGTGTGGGTGGAGGCAGTCTTATAAGACCGAGTCCTTAACCTGTGGAATCTGATGTTGTCTTGGGGTAGATAGTGTTAGAACTGAGTTGAAATCTCAGCACCTTGCTGGTTTCTGAGATATGCGGAAGCCACACTACTCACTCCCCAACCAGCAGACACATTGAAGTTGAGAACAGGAACCAAAAAGACATGATAAAGGGCATTGACCAAAAACCCAAAGCTCTTCTCATACTCAGTGTTGAAAGATGAAAAATTTCCCCTAAGTTTAGAAAGAAGACAAGGATGCAATTACCACTGCTGTTCTATATTATACTATAAGTCCTAGCCATAGTTAGGCGAGGGGAAAAAAGAAAAACACAAGGTACCCAAATTGGAAAGGAAGAAGTAAAGTTATCTCTATTTAGATAAAGTGATCCTACATATAGAAAATACTAATGAATCCCAGGTGGCTNGTTTAGAAAGAAGACAAGGATGCAATTACCACTGCTGTTCTATATTATACTATAAGTCCTAGCCATAGTTAGGCGAGGGGAAAAAAGAAAAACACAAGGTACCCAAATTGGAAAGGAAGAAGTAAAGTTATCTCTATTTAGATAAAGTGATCCTACATATAGAAAATACTAATGAATCCCAGGTGGCTTAGGCAGGGAAGACACCACCTGCAATGCATGTAGAAGGGAATAGAAGAAACAGTTATGAAAAGAGTTATCAAAAGGGCATTGACCAAAAACCCAAAGCTCTTCTCATACTCAGTGTTGAAAGATGAAAAATTTCCCCTAAATTCAGAAAGAAGACAAGGATGCAATTACCACTGTTGTTCGATATTATACTATAAGTCCTAGCCATAGTTAGGCGAGGGGAAAAAAGAAAAACACGAGGTACCCAAATTGGAAAGGAAGAAGTAAAGTTGTCTCTATTTAGATAAAATGATCCTACATATAGAAAATACTAATGAATCCCAGGTGGCTCAGGCAGGGAAGACACCACCTGCAATGCATGTAGAAGGGAATAGAAGAAACAGTTATGAAAAGAGTTATCAATTGGTCACTGAATTAACAACACGAGGTACCCAAATTGGAAAGGAAGAAGTAAAGTTGTCTCTATTTAGATAAAATGATCCTACATATAGAAAATACTAATGAATCCCAGGTGGCTCAGGCAGGGAAGACACCACCTGCAATGCATGTAGAAGGGAATAGAAGAAACAGTTATGAAAAGAGTTATCAATTGGTCACTGAATTAACGACGTAAACAAGTAAACTATTTTAGGTGATGCTTTGAGCCATATGAGATTATTGTTTGGTTTATACACAGATTAAGATAATCTAGTGGAAAGAGGACACACAGAAAATATGAGCAACTATGGCAACCCACTCCAGTATTCTTGCCTGGAGAATCCCAAGGACGGAGGAGCCTGGTGGGCTTCAGTTCACGGGGTCGCAAAGAGTCGGACACGACTGAGCGACTTCACTTAATCTTAATCTTAATTTCTCTCTAGTCTCAGCTATATTCCTAATTGGCACATGTCCTTAGATTTTAGTTTCCTACTTAATAGGATTCTATGATATTTTGAAAAGGAACTTGGGGTGCTGAGAATAAAACACTCATATTTAAACATCTGCCTATGGTACAAAGTTCAACGTATTTATGAAACTCAAGAACAGAAGACATTCCAAAATAAGTAAAGGTTGTCCCAGCCTTATTTTGAAGGATAGAATGCATAGTTATAACCCAATTAGGTATCAAATTTTTGATAACAAAAACAAGAGAAGCCAGTCTAGTTCAGCTATCAGTGTAAAGCAATATTTGGAGAATTTGAATCAGGACTTCAAGTAGAAAAATATTAAAAAATAAAAGGAGCTTTGCTATCCCCTAATATGATGAATTTTCATTTAATTAAAAATATTTCCTATTTTCCTTTGGGACTTCCTCTTTGATCTGTAGATTATTTGGAAGAGTATTGTTTAATTTCAAATTATTTGGAATTATTCTAGATATCTTTCTATTATTAATTTCTAATAAATTTATTGTGGTCAGAGAATATACCATGCATGATTTCTATTGTTTTACATGTGTTTTATGGGCAAGAATATGGAATATCNCCTAAATGGTCAGAATCATAAAGATCTCTTTTGTTATGTTAATGAAATGATTTTAGAAAGCACCTAAGGACTAGGGTTTCTCTGATGGCTCAGACAGTAAAAAATACCTATAATGCAGGAGATGTTGGATCCCTGGGTCAGAAAGATCACCTGGAGAAGAGAATGGTTATCCACTCCAGTATTTTTGCTTGGAGAATTCCACGGACAGAGGAGCCTGGTAGGTTATAGTCCATAGGGTCGCAAACAGTGGGACAGGACTGCAGGATTAAAGCTTTCACTTTCACTTTTCAAGATTGACAGTGGAAACTACCAGACCAAGTGATTAGAGGATTAGAATTTACTGTCCTACCCCGAAAACTCTAAGCAGGAGAAAGGGGCTGGAGGTTGACTCAGTCACCAATGAGTGATGAGCTATTCAGTGAAGCCTCTATAAAAACCCTGAAAGATGGGATTCCCAGAGCTTCCAGGCTGGTGAACATGTGGAGATCGGGGAGAAGAGCATGCTCCAAGATGGAACTGGAGCTCTATGACTTGTTCCTTGTGTCTTGCCCTATGCAGCATTTCCATCTGGCTGTTCCTGGATTAAAAAAATAATAACTGGTGATCCAGTAAGTAAAATGATTCTCTGAGCTCTGTGAGCCACTCTAACAAATTAATTGAACCCCAAAAGGGAGCCACGAGAACCTCTGATTGTTGATCAGAAGTACAGGTAACAGCCAGGACTTGCCACTGGCATCTGAAGTCGAAGGAGAGGGTCCTTGGAGCTTCCAGTTTGTAGCCAGTTCATCAGAAGAACCTAGGCTTGTGACTGATGTCAAAGTGTGTGGGTGGAGGCAATCTTATAAGACCGAGTCCTTAACCTGTGGAATCTGATGCTGTCTCGGGATAGATAGTGTTAGAACTGAGTTGAAATCTCAGCATCTTGCTGGTTTCTGAGATAGGCGGAAGCCCACTACTCATTCCCCAACCAGCAGACACCTTGAAGTTGAGAACAGGAACCAAAAAGACATGATAAAGGGCATTGACCAAAAACCCAAAGCTCTTCTCATACTCAGTGTTGAAAGATGAAAAATTTCCCCTAAATTCAGAAAGAAGACAAGGATGCAATTACCACTGTTGTTCGATATTATACTATAAGTCCTAGCCATAGTTAGGCGAGGGGAAAAAAGAAAAACACGAGGTACCCAAATTGGAAAGGAAGAAGTAAAGTTGTCTCTATTTAGATAAAATGATCCTACATATAGAAAATACTAATGAATCCCAGGTGGCTCAGGCAGGGAAGACACCACCTGCAATGCATGTAGAAGGGAATAGAAGAAACAGTTATGAAAAGAGTTATCAATTGGTCACTGAATTAACGACGTAAACAAGTAAACTATTTTAGGTGATGCTTTGAGCCATATGAGATTATTGTTTGGTTTATACACAGATTAAGATAATCTAGTGGAAAGAGGACACACAGAAAATATGAGCAACTATGGCAACCCACTCCAGTATTCTTGCCTGGAGAATCCCAAGGACGGAGGAGCCTGGTGGGCTTCAGTTCACGGGGTCGCAAAGAGTCGGACACGACTGAGCGACTTCACTTAATCTTAATCTTAATTTCTCTCTAGTCTCAGCTATATTCCTAATTGGCACATGTCCTTAGATTTTAGTTTCCTACTTAATAGGATTCTATGATATTTTGAAAAGGAACTTGGGGTGCTGAGAATAAAACACTCATATTTAAACATCTGCCTATGGTACAAAGTTCAACGTATTTATGAAACTCAAGAACAGAAGACATTCCAAAATAAGTAAAGGTTGTCCCAGCCTTATTTTGAAGGATAGAATGCATAGTTATAACCCAATTAGGTATCAAATTTTTGATAACAAAAACAAGAGAAGCCAGTCTAGTTCAGCTATCAGTGTAAAGCAATATTTGGAGAATTTGAATCAGGACTTCAAGTAGAAAAATATTAAAAAATAAAAGGAGCTTTGCTATCCCCTAATATGATGAATTTTCATTTAATTAAAAATATTTCCTATTTTCCTTTGGGACTTCCTCTTTGATCTGTAGATTATTTGGAAGAGTATTGTTTAATTTCAAATTATTTGGAATTATTCTAGATATCTTTCTATTATTAATTTCTAATAAATTTATTGTGGTCAGAGAATATACCATGCATGATTTCTATTGTTTTACATGTGTTTTATGGGCAAGAATATGGAATATATTGGAATATATATGTACACTTGAAAAAAACGTGTATGTACTCTTGGTGGCCAAATATTAACTAAATGTCAGTTTTATCCATTTGGTTCATGGTGTTCAGCTCCTTTATGTCTTGATTTTCTGCTTACTTGTTCTATTGATTACTGGGTGAGGAGTGTTGAAATCTCCAAAGAACTGGATTTCTCTATTTTCCTCCGTAGTTCTATCAATTTTTGCTTTTTAGGTGCACATGTGTTTATTTAGTTTTGGTTCTCTGATACACATAAAGGTAGGATTATCATGTCCTCTTTCTGAATTGATCCTTTGTCAACATGTAATAGTCTCATTTATTCCAAGTAAATTTCTTCAGAAATCTAGTGTGAGATTACCATGCTCATTCCATCTGTGGCAATAAGAATTCAAAGATGACCCCTAATGACTCACACCCTTCAGTAATGTCCTCCCCTAGAGTTGGCCAGCAAATATGACGGAATTAGGTTTTACATTGTATGGCAAAGGTGAAGGGATTTTGCAGATGCAGTTAAACTTCTCAGTTAGTTGATTTTGAATTAATCAAGAGGGTGATTATCGTGGGTAAGTCTGAGCTAATCAGGTAAATCTTTAAAAGGGGAGAAGCCGCAGCGGATGCTCTGGCACTGATTTGAAAGAAGTAAACTGCCATGATGTCGAAAGGCCATGTGACAGGAAATGGTGAGTGACCTCGGGCCTCAGTCCTACAACCACAAGAAACAATTCTATCAACAGCTAGAAAGCTTGGAAGAGAACCTCAAAGCTCAGGTGAGACTGCAGCCTTAGAAGGCACTTTTATTTCAGCATATTAAGTACCTGAGTGTAGGATTCAGGTAATCCATATTTGAACTCCATAGACACTGCAATAGAATAAACTTGTTTTGCTTTACGCCGCTAAGTGTGTGATAATTTGTCATGCTCTTGTAGAGCCAGTTTTCCTTGGTTCTATGTTTTCACAGTATATCTTTTTCTTTTTTTTTNGTGAGATTGCAGCTTTAGAAGGCACTTTTATTTCAGCTTATTAAGTACCTGAGTGTAGGATTCAGGTAATCCATATTTGAACTCCATAGACACTGCAATAGAATAAACTTGTTTTGCTTTACGCTGCTAAGTGTGTGATAATTTGTCATGCTCTTGTAGAGCCAGTTTTCCTTGGTTCTATGTTTTCACAGTATATCTTTTTCTTTTTTTTTACAAATAGACTTCATTTTATTCTGTTTTTATTCTTACTGTGCTTCACAATATTGTATTTTTTTACAAATTGAAGGTGTGTGGCATCATTTTTAGATGATGGTGCATTTACCAATATACTTCTTTTGAGTGATCTTTATTTCTTCCAATAAATGGGGCTTCCCTGGTGGCTCAGACAGTAAAGAATCTGCCTGCAATGCAGGAGATCTGGGTTTGATCCCTGGTCAGGATGATCCCTTGGAGAAGGGAATGGCTACCCACTTCAGTATTCTTGCCTGGAAAATTCCACTGATAGATGAGACTGACAGGCTACAATCCATGGGGCCTCAAAGAGTCAGACATGACTGAGCAAATAAGAATTTCCATTTGGCATCATTTTTCTTTAGACTAAAGGTCTTCTACTTGTCATTGGTTATCCTCCCCAAAAAAATCTATTTTACTTTTTAATCAAGAAATACCTTTATTTTGCTTTTATTTCTGAAAGTTATTTAGTTTAATTTTATACAGAATTCCAGGTTGGCAATTTCCTTTATCCAGTGCTTTAAGCAGTTTTGTTTTCCTGATGAGATGCTAGTCTCTTTCTATCATGGCTTTCAGCTATATTCTGAAGTGTGGTTTTCTTTGCTTTGACCCAGTTTGAGGCACTGCTACCTGCAGGAATTTGATCTTCTAATATCTGAGCTCTGGTTGCTATAAACCCTGTCCCTTTTTCCAAGGTGAAGTTGGCCCTGAACATCCTGACCGGCAAAGAGCCCCAAACATCAGTGATGAGACTCAGTAGGAGAACTTCAGCCTGTGAAACTAGCCTGCAAAGTAGGAATCAAGAAGACTTTAAATCCAACGTGAAGTATTTGAAGTGACTGAGACTCAGGAATCATGCTACCTTGTCATGAGTACACTAGTGGAGGAGAGGTTTGACTGCCTAGTGGCTCATGGATTTATGATAGAAAAAGAAGCCTAAGGCCAATTCTGAAAGGCCATGTCCAGTGTAGAGTACTGTTGCCAGCAAGTTTACTACACGTGAGGACGTAAAGGCAGACAATCTGCACTTGCGTGCTAGTATGAACATTAAGATCACAGTCTATAGCATAAGCAACAAATTCACCTCTGGTTGCATGCTAGGTACTTTGTAGTCCCTACTCTGTAGACCTTGGGAGCCTCTGAAGGTCAAAAGTTTGATGGGCCCCCAGTGCATTCCTGGAACCTAGGAGTCATCCTGTGTACACTGGTCAGCAAATCCCTGCCTTTGGGCACAGAAATTCAAGGAGCTGTGGGAACAGATACTGAGAGGACAATACCATATTCCCTTCTGCTTGTCCGTCATGTATGACTTGCTCAAGAAATTTCCCCTTCTCAATCCCAGCCAGAGAAGCACTTTTGAGTAAATCATGAAAGATCAGTGGATGCATGTGCGTTATGAAGATAATGAGCTAAAGCCTTATATGAGCCAGTGCTGACTCCAAGGACCCCTAGATGGTGCTCGTGCATTACATGTGGGATGAGATACCATATCCCAGTGGGCCAGAAATACAACAAAGTGATGGCCACCTCTTTGCTCAGGGGAATAAGGGATCCCAGCTGGAAGGTTATGCCATTCCTCCCAAACCCCGACCTTCAGCTTACCCAACCAATAGCAGAACTCCTCCCTCATTCCACAAGGTAGACCTTTAGCATTTCTGCTAACCTCAAGTGGCAGTTTCAGCAAGCCTGCCATTCCCACCTTCAATTCCTACTCTAAGAGTACTCTGAGCAGCAGTGCAGAAAATCAGCAGAGTGAGATTAGGAGTTAGGAAAGACTGAAGGCAGGAGGAGAAGGGGATGACAGAGGACAGGATGCTTGGATGGCATCACTGACTCAATGGACCTGTTTGACCAAGCTCTGGGAGATGGTGAAGGTCAGGGAACCCTGGTGTGCTGCAGTCCATGGGGTCACAAAGAGTTGGACACAAGTGAGTAACTGAACAACAACAGGCAGGAAAGTGCATTTGCAGGAGTCCAAGTGGGTAGCAATCACCCATTGTTGCTATGTGAGTATATTTTACATTATAAAACAGTTTCATGTGTTCAAAAAATAATCCAAATATTTGTCTTACAAGAGTTATTTTCTGATTCCCATGTTAGATGAGATAACTGTTTCTCGTGGTTTTAGCCCTAGGCTCTTGCACATTTGAGAGATTAGCCTGCTTCCCTTTGCCATCAGGTTAAAGTGGATCATTGTCAGAAGGGCCTTTCCTGCCTGTTTCATTTACCTTATTCCCCCACCCATTATCCTTTATCACAGCTCCCTCATCATCCATTTTGTCCTTGTCCTTATCATTGTGGTTTAGTCGCTAAGTCACGTCCAGCTCTTTGCAACCCCATGGACTGCAGCACGCCAGGTTTCCCTGTCCTTCACTATCTCCTGGAGTTTGCTAAAATTCATGTCCATTGAATCAGTGATGATATCTAACCATCTCATCCTCTGCCACTCTGTTCTTCTCCTGCCTTCAATCTTTCCCAGCATCAGGGTCTTTTGCAATGAGTTATCTCTTTGCATCAGGTGGCCAAAGTATTGGAGCTTCAGCTTCAGCATCAGTTCTTCCAATGAATATTCAGAATTGATTTCCTTTAGGACTGACTGGTTTGATCTCCTTGCAGTCCAAGGGACTCTCAAGAGCCTTCTCCAGCACCACAATCCAAAAGCATCAATTCTTTGGCGTTTAGCCTTCTTTATGGTCCGACTCTTTCATCCATACATGACTACTGGAAAAACCATAGCTTTAACTATAGGGACCTTTGTCGGCAAAGTTATGTCTTTGCTTTCTATTGCGCTCTTCCAGGTTTGTCATAGCTGGAGGAGGGAATAGCAAGCCACTCCAGTATTCTTGCCGCAAGAGCCCCATGAACACGAACAGTATGAAACGTCCTTATCATGACGGTAATTAATTCACTATCATTGAGTTATAATCATCTCCACTCTGCTGTGCCCTCCACAAGTCAGATATCACCTTTTTTTGTCTTTATTGAATTTGTTACAATATTGCATCTTTTTTTATCTTTTGGGTTTTTGGCCACAAGGCATGTGAGACCTCAGCTCCCTATCCTGGGATCAAACCCTTCACTGAAAGGTGAAATCTTCAACTTTGGACCTCCAGGGAAGTCCCTGTTATCACATCTGCTTTGGATACTACAGTACCTCTGGCAGAGAACCTAATACATATTCAGTGTTCAAGTAAAACTTGAGGAATCAAAGAATCTGTGAAAGTGCATGAATAAATAAATGAATGGCAGTCATGTCATCTCTGCTGGAGACTAACATGCAGTCCAGTTAATCATATCCTCTCTTACTCTTTGTTCTAATAAACAGACCTGCATGTCTGCACTGCTCCCCATACCCCCAAAACACACACATACAATCCTTGAGTCCTTGCTTTGGACAACAGTGCTTGACTGGCTCCTTCTGTCTTATATTTCCTGTTCCGTCTAGGAACCGACTTCATGTCCCTGAGCAAAGTCACTCTGGTTGGGCTTTGCTTCTTATTACTTGTTTTCCTGACCCTGCTATGGTCTGCTAAAAGGATGCTTGAGAGTGAAAGTAAGGCAGTGATTCACAAATGCTAATTGGCACAAATATATGAGTTTATGCATATCATCGCTAGTCAGGGTAGGACTCTATGGAATCAGAATCTCTAGAGCAAAGTACAAGTAACTGATATTTTGTAACAAGTTCCTAGGTGATGATGATGATCAAGTGTTAGGAGCTGCTAGGGTAGAGAAGAGCCCACCAGCTTAGAATCATATGTGAGTTTGGATCTTTGCTCAGAGATGGATTATTAGCTGGGTGACTTCCATCAGTTAATTAACCTGAGTTTGTTTCCTGCTCTGTAAAATGTAGGGAGGGCAACCTACTGGTTCTTACCCCATCCCTAGGTCATTTAGAAGCAGATCATCTTTTAGTACTGATCCCGAATTTTGTAAGGTCCTAGTTCCAATCTTTGTTTTAAGTAACTTATTACTTATTTATTTTGTTTTTGGCTGTGCTGGGTCTTCGCTGCTGTGCCCAGCTTTCTCTAGTTGCATTGCAGTGGCTTATTCTGTTGCAGAGCACAGACTCCAGGCTCGTGGGCTCAGCAGTTGCCACAGGTCGGCTCTAGGGCACTCAGGCTCAGTCGCTGAGGCACACAGGCTCGGTTTTTGCAGCTCGCAGGCCTCTAGAGCACAGGCTTAGTAGCTGTGGCACATGGGTTGGTTGCTCCCTGGCATGTGGGATCTTCTGGACCATGAATTGAACCTGTGTCCCCTGCATTGGCAGGCGGATCCTTATTCACATTGCTATCAAGGAAATATCCAGGCCCAACATTTTTAACTTAAGTCAAAAGTTTTCCTAGACCCTAAATTGTAAGATCAACTCATTTTTAAAAGAAAATGTATTCAAATCAGAATATACTAAATAATAATAATACTTAAACAGAAAAGTAGTACAAACACATGATTAATTTATAATCAATAGATGAAAAAATATTGTTTGTGCACAGTTCTTTTCCTTCCAAAAGACCCCTTACTTGCTGCCACAAGGACCCCATCCCTGATTCTTTGTTCGGGTCCACAATTTCCTTTCATGCTCTACTGCCTGTAGGCTGAAGACATGCTGACTTAATCCCACTGGACTCCCAAGGCCTGTAACTAACATCCCCATGATAGGAGCCAGTAGGAATCTCACTCCTGCTGCTGATAGAATCTTTATCAACCTGCCCTGGAATTCCAAATTAGTTTCTCCTTACAACTGATGTTACAAATAATGAGCAAGATTTGAAAGTAGTGCCATAATCCACTGAGATGAAAAATTAGATAGAAATTAATGGTTAGATAGGAATTAATTTAATCTGTTTAAATATGGATTCTCTAGTCCTGAAAGTAGAACTTGAGCTTGTTGCTTGCTTAATCCAGGTTTAATGCTGCTTCCTGATAACCTTGACCCACTGGGGATGGTAAAGGCCTATTTCCTTCATCACCACATAGGGTAAAAACAGCCTCTAGCTCCCCCTCTTGCATGTGCTTTCACCTGGGGACAGGGATCTGTCTCCATTTTGGTCTGCAAGGAAGTCAAACCAATCAATCAAGAAGGAAATCAACCCTGAATATTCATTGGAAGGACTGTTGCTGGAGTTGAACCTCCAGCTTTGGCCACTTGACGCAAAGAATGGACTCACTGGGGAAAAAAAGACCCTGATGCTGGGAAAGATTGAAGGCAAAAGGAGATGAGTGCAACAGAGGATGAGATGGTTAGATTGCATCATGGACTCAATGGACATGAGTTTGAGCAAACTCTGGGATACAGTGAAGGGAGTATGGCCTGCCGCAGTCCATGATGATGTAAAGAGTGGGACATGACTTGGCAATTGAACAATAACAAATCTGTCTCTATCACTTACTGAACACAGTTCCCTCCCCACACAAAACTAAAGACTAGCAGTCCAGGTTCCTCTGGCCTCTGGCAGCCACTCTCTTCTGGGTTAAACTTCCCTTTTCAAGTCCAAGTGCTGACATAGTCCTCTACTTTTAGGGATAATTCTGTCTTTTAGCAATTTTCTAAACACAGACATGGGTGGAGTTTTCTTCAGGACATTCACAGAGGCTGGTGAGGGGCATACAAAAAAGAACTGAAAGTGATAAGGCACAAAGTCTTCACTGACTTGGAGGGCAAACATGGGAGGGAATAAAAAATAAAATCACTTTTTCATTTTTTTCCCCTCTCTCCTCTAGAAAGAATGAGAGAGATGTTAATTGCACTGTGTATGTTCTTTCCACACTTAATCTTTATCTGTGGTTCTCTCTGGTATTTCATCAAGAAGGAAGGAGTATTAAAATGACCAAAGATCCTGCCACTGCTGCTGAGTGGCTTCAACTGTGTCCGACTCTGTGTGACCCCATGGACTATAGCCCTCCAGACTCCTCTGTCCATGGGATTCTCCAGGCAAGAATACTGGAGTAGGTTGCCATTTCCTCCTTCAGGGGATCTTCCTGATCCAGAGATTGAACCTGCTTCTCTTATGTCTCTTGCCTTGGCAGGCAGGTTCCTTACCACTAGCGCCACCTGGAATGTCCCAAAGATCCAGCTAACACGAACCAGTAATCTGCGATGCATATGGCATTAAGGAAAAATATTTTTACTAGATTCATCAGTTTTCAAAATATTACTGGGGAAAGTGCTTAGAGGTCTCAACCCCCTCCATAGAGTTTGCTTTAATGTTCAGAGGGGTGAGGGTACGAAGGCACACAGAATACGTGAAGAAGATTAAGAGGTACAAGCTTCCAGCTATAAAAGGAATAAGTCACAGGGATGTAATGAGAACACTGGGAATACAGTCAATGATATTATAACAACTTTGCATGGTGACAGATGGTACTGGTCTTATTGTGGTGATCATTTTATAATGTATAAAAATATGGAAGCACTAGGTTGTGCGTCTGAAACTAATATAATATGGTATGTTAATTATAACTCAATAAAAACAATTATAGGAAAACAGTGTCTGCTGTATTCCCCTTACAGACAGCCACATTCATATTTTAAAGACTTTTTCTAAATCTTAATACAAAGCATCCTATTCAACATTGTTTAACTCACTGTTTGCCAATTTCATTTATGTCCCCACTCCCCTCAGAAAGTATCTATATGTTATGTGTTAATATTTTGAATATTGTGATTTGGAAAAGATGTTAGACCTGCCCTTGTTCCCTCCCCACCATTTGTATATGCGTGTTTGGGGCTTTGTTAACCCCTCTTCGAAGATGCTCTGGAAACACTGGCAGAGCTAAATTTCTTGGCTCCCATCTCATGTTGAATCTGGGGAAAGATATTGCAATTTGAAAGTAAAAATAGCTCGGGAGATTGTAAATGGTAAAAACAGAGGAAAAGGGAGGCAGAAAATGATAAGAGATGTAGCTAAATATTTATATATACAAAAAATGAAAATATGAGAAACGTTCCTTCTGAAATACATAATTAAGCTCAAGATAGAGTAGGCAGATGGAGTCAGTAATTACAGGTTCCTAATGTATCTCAAATTCTCAGAGAATGAGGCTGTTTCTACTAATTTTGTAGCTTCACAGTTTATAGCTTGTTGCTGTTTATAACAGGCTCTGCTCCATTAACACTTGCTGTTCCAGTTTAGATAGCTTGCTTTTTAAAAATATACCTGACAGAGAAAAGCCATGCCATTTCTGACCTATTTAGACCAGTTCATCAAGATATGAGGTAGGCATTATGTGTGTATCATAAAGGTTCATATTACTATCATCCTCATTATGGTTCAAGCAGTTGTGGTATTGTAGAAAAGACCTGGGATCTGGTATCTCAGTTCATTTCCACAGATATTTACTGAATGCTTGCTCTTGCTGGGCACCCTGTGAGCCTTGGTTTACATCAGTGAATCAAACAGACTTAGATTTCTGCCCTTGTGAAGCTTTCATTCTAGCAGAAGTTGGGGATGCAGAAAAATTAATAATCAACAAAATGAGTAAGTCAATTATAAACTATATGAGACTGTAATAAGAGATGACAAGAGGAGAGCGCCTTGGGTAAATGGATTTATCAATAGAGTAGGCAAAGCAATGATGCTGGAGAGCATGCCATGGAGACAAGACTGAAGAGGTTGGCTGTGTAGGTATCTGTGCAAAGGAATAAGGAAACACATGTGTGTGCCATGGGATTCTGAACCCTCTTCCAAGGGGTCTTCCCAAGGGAAGGGATTGAACCCATGTCTCTCAAGTCTCCTACATTGGCAGATGGGTTTTTTACCACTAGTACCACCTCGAAAACCCAGTAAGGGAACAGTCAGAGCAAAAGCTCTGAGGCCGGATAATGTTGAATCTGTTAAGGAACAGCAGGAGGTGAGCACGGCTGCACTTGCCAAGAGGGTGGGGGAGCTATATGATATGCAGTCAGGGTAGGGACGCAGAAAGATATAGTCAGCCTTGAAGTCCTTTATCCGATTTTTGACTTTTGCCCTGAAGGGAAAGTGGAATTTGTTTCAAGAATGCAATCAATTGGCTTCCATTTAAACTGGATCTGATTGTTAAAGAATTAAAACTCTTCCCAGTTTATATGGGTTCATATTTTCTTTTCTGTATATGGTAACAGAAAAAAACAATCAATTTCCAGTGACCTTGCTCTTAAACAAAGGTGTATTACTTTTAACCCATAGAATTATTTTTAAGGCAAACCTTAGAACATTTTTCATAAAAGGAGTGCCAGGCCAGGCCCACCACATTTTCCCTACAGCCATACACAGGTCTAGTTTCTCTTCCCAGGTGCTGAGTCATCTCAGAGATGACGTCTCAGGTGGTGAGAGAGATGACATGAGAACTCCAGTACTTGCGCCCACGTGGGCAACTCCTATCCCGTTCCTATTGTCAAGATTATAATTCTACTCTTTCGACCTCATCTCCCCATCCCCTTCAAACTCAGTACCAACCAGAGAAAGCCAAATTTGCTTTGGGGCAATCACAGGAGAATCCCCCCCTTATCTGGTGAGCATAATTCCACCTTCTCCATGCCAACAACCTCCAATCAGGCAGACTTGAAGCCTTCTCTCTCTCTCTCTTTTGCTTTTTTTTCATTATAAAACTTTCCCACTTCTCTGCATCTGGGTCTCTGTCAAGTGCAAGCAATGGAGCCTGATCTTGCTATTGGAAAATTTGACCAGATAGGCCATTTTCATTTGCATTTATCGGAATCCACTCTTCCCCCCAACAAACACAGAGGAAAAGATGGAAAAGGGCAGAGAGGAGAGAAGTATCCCAGGAAAAACATAGCAGTTCCACTTCTGCAGTTTTTCCCAGTTGTGGATAGAGTGGCAACTCTGGTAGTCGGGGTCAGCAGACCTCTCCTCTTGTCTCCCAGAAGACTCTTGGTTAGCATTTTAAATATTTATTGGGTTGCATCGGGTCTTAGTTATGGCCCACAGGATCTTTTGTTGTGTCATGCAGGCTTCAGTGGTTGTGATCATGGGCTTAGCTGTTTCACAGCATGTGAGATCTTAGTTCCCCAACTAAATGTCGAACCCATATGCCCTGCATTGCTAGGAGGATTCCTAACCATTGCAGCACCAGGGAAGTTCCTTAGGAGCCTTATAAAGCTTCAGTTTCTTGGTTAATTTGTAGTCACTCTCTGTGAGGGCCATGGAGGTGCTGGATAGCTGTGTTAACCACTGTTGAAAGACCACTGGGGCAGTTTGCACATCTCCATCTTCCACTGCATGAAGTCCCCTTGGCCCAGCGAGCCATGCGCGCACAGAGCATGAACATCTAATACAGCTTTCACACTGCTTTTTGCATCCTTTTCGTTGTCTCGCTCCTGAGGCTCCCTGGGGCTGGTGGTCTTCACAGCCCACCTAAGTGTGGCGAGTGAGACTCGGCCTCTCAAAATTCTTCTTTATCACAACCTCCACTGCCCCACTGAGCATCTCCACTAAGGTTTGAGCATCTCCACTAAGTCTTTGCCTTCAGGTTCCTTTAGGATGCTTCAGGCTCCTTCAGGATGCTTCAGGCAAGCCTGAAACAGAGGTATTTGTGTGTCAACTCAAAGGAGACTTTTCAGCAGTTCACAATGGCCCCCTGCAGCCCTGGCTGTTACCAGAGGGTGTGGCTGGCATCCTGTCCTAGGCCAAATTCTGCTGGTGATAACTGTCACATGCTGCCATCCAACATGGACAGTTTCTTTGGACACACTCAAAGGATTTGGTTGAGTCTGGGGCACCACCGCTGTGACTGGTGTGAGCAGAGGTGGCCGGGGGCAGTCATGGAGACGTGCTGGGGGCCGTGCCAGGCTGTGGCACCTCAGTTACTCCCCTGGGGCACAGGTGATGTGGGGATGTACTGAGGCTCTCTTGAATATCCGGTACAGGTGGGTGGGCTCAGGACACTGTCAGGGCTGGGAACACAGAAGCCAAGGAGGTTCCAATCCTTTTACAGTCAGGATTGACTTTGCTGTTCTAGATGGAGGGCTCCCATGGCTGCATGGGGCGTGCTATGTCATTTCAGTTGTGTCCAACTCTCTGGGACCCTGTGAACAGTAGCTGCTCCTCTATCCATGGGATTCTCCAGCAAGAATAAAACGGTGTAACTGAGGTATCAGCTGAGGTTACATACACACTTAGAGTCGGGATAAAATTGGCTCCAGAGCCAATTGTATACCCTAGGGAAAATCAAACATTCCAAGATTTCTTCACATCCAGAAGAAATATATTTCTCCTTATCTGTTCTGGCTCTGGTTTCTGGCTTCTGCCTCCTGCATCTGTTCCTCTGTTTCTGCTTTGTCATTAACTCCAAAGTCTAAAGCAGCATCAATTTCTTAAGCACTGTTCCCACAAATTTATCTCATATGAGGCAGGCATGTACAGGAAAATTTGACTGGAGATTTGAGGGTACATGCTAGGAGCTTCCATGCCTGGGGCACCCAGTAAATAATTAAATATCAGATTAAGGAGATGTTAAGGATCACTTTGGCCATTTTTGCCAATTTTATCTCTAATTTCTCATCTACCTGTAATCCTATTCTCTATTCTCCTTCCTGTGATTTCCCCTCCATCTAAATTCTTATTTCCTGGGGCTAAACTTTTTCTTCTCCATTCACTTTCTTCCTTGTAATATTCTTTATCAGAATGTAGAATATTATTTTAATAGTATAGAATATTATTATTCTTTATCAGAATATAGAATATATAAAGCTTCCAGGCACACATAAAGGCAAAGTTTTAAATCAGGCATCTCAGACATCTAGGGATTCCTCTCAGATTTTGTTTACATCAGCCCTAGAAAATTGTATGCAAACAGCTGCATGTATGTGTATCTGTTTCTTCCTGAGACAAGAATTATAGCTTTCACAGGATTCTCAAATGAGTCTGTGCTCCAAAGAATTTAAGAGTTATAGTTGTACACTTTTTCCCCTTCTTTAACTATGTTTCTTAACTGCGGGAAATCAAAGCATACAATCCTGTAATGCACATGAGAATTAAGTCTCACTTAAACTATAAGACTGATGTACAACAATTTGTGTTCATGAAAAAGATTAAATGGAACACAAATTCAATAAATTAGAAATGAATGCTCCTTTACCGAATGACTCACTTTAAGATTTATTTAAGTTATTATTTTATTTGTACAAAAACATTTATGTGTGGATTGTCTTCATCTGTTTTGGCTGCTTTAATAAACTGCCATAGACTAGGTAGCTTTTAAACAACTGGAATTAATTTCCTAAAGTTCTGGAGACTGGGAAGTCCAAGATCAAGGTGCTGGTAGATTTGGTGTCTGGTGAAATTCTAAAGTAGCCATCTTTTTGCTGGGTTCACACGTGGCAGAGGGGCAAGTTGCTCTCTTGGGCCTCTTTCATAAGGGCACTAATCCCACTCATGATGGCTTTGCCTATAGGACCCTAATTCCCTCCCAAAGGCCCCATACTGAGAATTAAGCTTCAACAAGTTCATATGGAGGGGACACAAATATTCAGTAAGTAATTGAAGAGTCTGAAAAGAAAACAGAGTGGTAGAAACAGACATATATTTAATATGATGTACCAAGTATTCATATTATTTAGTACCTATGAGAAAGCAGTGTATTCCAGAGCACAGAACTGAGCATCTGCAGATGTGAGTTTTTGTGACCTTGGGTAAGTTGCTTTAATTCTCTGAGTCTGGGACCACTCATCCAAGTACTGAGAAAACACAAGAAAATTCATGGTACTGCTGATGAAGCTCTGAAATAAGGATGAAAGTCAACAGGGGGACTTCCCTGGTGGTCCAATGGTTAAGAATGCACCTGCAAATTTAGGGTACATGGGTTCAAACCCTGGTCCAGGAAGATTCCATATGCTACGGGGCAGCTAAGCCTTGCACCGGAACTGCTGAGCACACATGCCCTACAGTCCATGCTTTGCAACAAGAGAAGCAACTGCAGTGAGAAGCCCACTGCAACTAGAGAGTAGCCCCCGCTTTCCACAACTAGAGACAGCCCTTGTGCAGCAACGGAGATCGACACAGCCAAAACGAATAAATTAAAAGAGAAAGAAAGAAAGCTAGCAGGAACTTGATTTTATTTACACAGAACTTTTAAAAACTAATGGACGAATCGTCAGTCTATGTTCGATGCAGGATGCAGGATGCTTGGGGCTGGTGCATGGGGATGATCAGGAGGGATGATGTGGGGTGGGAGGTGGGAGGGGGGTTCATGTTTGGGAGTTCATGTACACCCATGGCGGATTCATGTCAATGTATGTCAAATCCAATACAGCACTGTAAAGTAAAATAAAGTAATAATAATAATAATTAAAAAAAAAAAAACTAATGGGGGAGGTGGTACATATGTTCACCTGCAAAAGAAAGTGTACTCTGAAGTCTAGCACTGGGCACGCAGGGCCTCTTCATGAATTCCTGCTGTGGTTGGTCAATCACCTCAGAGTGGTGTTCCACAGTTTTCCTGGGCACAGGCTTCCCTGCAGAAATTGTGAGCGCCTTCTGAGACTGAATTTTATTTAAGGTAAACCTCTTATCCAGGATATTACGAACATGCATTAGCAATTAGGAACAATGAATAACTCACAGTGTTTAGGGCTTCCCTGGTGGCTCAGACACTGAAGAATCTGCCTAAAATGCAGGAGACTAGGTTTTGATCCCTGGGTCAGGAAGATCCCCTGCAGAAGGAAGTAGTAATCCACTCCAGTTTTCTTTCCTGGAGAATCCCACAGACAGAGGAGCCTGGTGGGCTACAGTCCATGATGTCACAAGAGCTGGACATGACTGAGCAACTAACAGCATGTTACTTTAAGGAAAAATAGTAGTAGATACTGGCTGTCATTTCATCAGGTGAGAAATTGTTCTTCATTTCCTGACATTCAACCATGTTCACTGATAATATTATGACACTCATAATATTAACAGCAATCTCCACTTTCTTTTTTCTCTGAACAGTTATAGAAGATTATTATTAGCTGAGTACTGTATCAAACAGGAAGAAAATACCTTTTTTCCTTGGGGCCTGCTGATTATTACAGAGATTGCATTGGTAGCATTGTAACCTGGCTAAGCTGTTGCTGAGGTCTGGAAGGAGAGATACCTAGGGGAATGCTACACAAAGGATAAGCTTTCTCAGGGTTAAACAGTAAAGCTCAATGTCATTTAGGGATTTTATTTGGATACAGTCTTGGACAGAGAAACATGCCACTCCATAGGGCTGGCTTTCTCTCTAAATACAGCAGGTTAGGTATCTGTGGAAGCATAAAATACAGACTGGAAGTTTATGTGGTGGACACAAATATGATTCCAAATAATTTGAAGAAATTAACCTGTTGATCTCTTTTGCCCACCTGTGACACTTGGAGAAGAAGCTACTGTAAAAGTGTTATTATGAATGAGCTGATATGAATGCTTTATTGCTCTGTGGGACTTGATGGTCCAGTGGTTAAGACTCTGCACCTCCACTGCAGGGGGTAAGAGTTTGATCCCTGACTGGGAACCAAGATCCTTCATGCCATTTGGCATAGCCAAAATATGTTTTAAATAATTAAAGATAACATTCTCTTTGAAAGACCTAATTTACATGGTTAGGAGCGTTGAGTACAGAGAGAGGCCAGTATAGCATAGGTCTAAATACTTAAAAGTTGTCAATAAACTAAAAGCAATTAAATAAAATATGTTTTACCTCCCACTTCCACAAATATAGTTTTACAGCATCATCAAAGTTTAGGTTCAGACTTAGAATTATCAAATACCTTGGTGTTATTCAACTACACCTCACCCTTCCTTCCCACCCCAGCTCCACCATACTCCACCCCACCATGTGAGGAACCTTGTCTGCATGCATGGGGATCCTCCAGCCCTCCTGTCAAAGCCCTATTTAAACTTTAAAACAAATAGTCACCTTACCATTGGTGGGGCCCACTTTTGGGAGAATAGATCCTGTAAAGAAGTATAGACCCTGGGCTCTATGGGTAGGAATTCTTGGGTCTTGTGACCTGGAACAGTAGAGGAGAGTCAGAGAATCAAACAAAATGAGGTTCAACTGTGGAGTCTGTTGTGTCTAAGCTCTGTGATACTAGACCATTTTCTTTAATTCTTCCATACTTCATTTTCCTCATCTACAAAGTGATAGAGGTGTTAATACAACCATAGTGTTATGGTGGGTATTAGAAGATGTGTGTCATATAGTAGCATCACATAAATAGTAGCTATTAATCATCATCATTAAAATGTTACATGTCACATCCACTGTTAAATAGGTGAATTTGATAAGGAGCAAGGCAAGGTTTCTTGAGGAATTCATAAAGTTTAAAGTTTAATCGCTCAGTCGTGTCCAACTCTTTGCGACCCCATGGATTGTAGATTACCAGGCTCCTCCGTCCACTCTGGATTTTCCAGGCAAGAGCACTGGAGTGGGTTGCCATTTCCTTCTCCAGAGGATCTTCCAGACCCTGGGTCTGAGGAATTCATAAGACCCAAGAAAATTATGGAAGTCAGATGGGAGAATGCAATTTATAGAAACTGACAAGCATCCATCCCTGAGCAAAGCCAGTCTCTTCCTCTAGGCAGTGGGGAGAAGGGTGGGCAGAGACTCTGTGGGGAGACAGAACCACACACAGATCAACACAGCAACATAAATGAAGAGAGAGCATAAGGAACGAATAAGATGCTTCAGGAGAGTGAGTGCCTAGAGGAAGACCTCAGATTAGTCTGAGTGTTAGCAAAGAATTTGAGCCACACCATACAGAGTATGTAGTAAAAAAAGGACACCATAGCAAAAGCCTGGAATGTGTAGAAAGCAAGATTGTTTGGAGACCTGCCTGTGGTTCCACGATTCATCAAGGGCTGAATCTCCTGGTATGTGTGGGAACGGGCAAAAGATGAGAGGGGAAGGCCAGGCTGCTACAGATTACAGGGGTCCTGTATTCAATGCTGTCAAGTTTAGATTTGATTCTGTGTGCAATGAAAAGAGTTTTCAGTCATGGAAAGACATAGTCATATATGTACTCTGGAAAAGTCACTCATACGTATATGCTCAATTGTGTCTGACTATTTTGTGATCCCATGGACTGTAGTCCACCAGGTTCCTACGTCCATGGAATTCTCCAGGCAAGAATACTGAAGGTGGTCTCCATTTCTTTCTCCAGTTTCCCAACCCAGGGATTGAACCTGCGTCTCTTGCATCTCCTTCATTGGCAGGTGGATTCTTTACCACTAGTGCCACCTGGGAAGCCCACTGATATTTATGTAGAACAGAAAAAAAAAAATAAATACAGAAATTGAGATCAAGAAAACTAGCAGAAGGCTGCTGCAATAGGCCATGAATAGATGAACATAGGGAATGTTTTAAAAATATGATGGAGGTGCAATTAGCAAGATTGGATTTAAGGACTAAAAGTAGAGACAGAATCAGAGGTGTCTGAAAAGTTCTGGCTTGGGTGATGGAGTAGGTCACACACTATGTATTAAAAATGGACAAAATTGACAGAGAGGAAGAAGATATAAAGATCAGTACAACCCTTAGATTTTCAGGGACTTAGTCCCTTCTAGGGTACAAATGTAGGGAAGCAAGCAGGGATGCAAAATCTATTTCTCAGAGAGACGGTATTTTTTTTTTTTAATTGGAGGATAATTACTTTACAGTCTTGTGTTGGTTTCTGCTGTATAACAACATGAATCAGCCACAAGTGTATATATGTGTTTCCTCCCAAGGATACAGCAGTTTTTGAAATGAACTTGTCCTGTGTTTTCTCTTTAGACAAGCTTTATTGGTGGCTAAATGATTAACAAATCCATACATTTGCCCTCAGGTAGGAGCTTAGTCTGGATTTCCCTGATGGCTCTACTGCTAAAGAAATTGCCTGCCAGTGCAGGAGTACTTAAAAGATGTAGGTTTGATACCTGGGTCTGGAAGATCCCCTCGAGGAGGACATGGCAACCCACTCCAGTATTCCAGAGGGCTACAGTCCGTGGGGTCACAAGGAGTCGAACACGGCTGAAGTGACTTAGCATGCCCACACAGGAGCTTAGTCTAGGTATTTATATCTAAAATAATGAGAAGCATGGGATGGTGGATAGTCCTTGAAACTGTGCATTTGCTGGATTTCGATGTAGTAAGCCTAGTACAGTGTCTAGGCCTTCTAAGTATCAGAGACCCTGCAAGCCACAGTAAAACACTGGTAGAGACAAGAGAGCAGTAAGGGGAGTAAATGGAGCTTTTTTGTGGATAAGACTATGGGTGACAAAGAAGAGAGTTCGTATTTACTTCTGTAGGTGTCAAAATTAGAGTTGTTCACTGCAAATAATTGTATCCATTCTGGTTAGTGGAATCAGAAAAAGGAATTATTAGAGAGCATTAGATCTTTTTTAGAATTTCCAGGAAGTAAGAAAGACACACTGCAAGGAGATCTGACCAGTCCATTCTGAAGGAGATCAGCCCTGGGATTTCTTTGGAAGGAATGATGCTGAAGCTGAAACTCCAGTACTTTGGCCATCTCATGAGAAGAGGTGACTCACTGGAAAAGACTCTGATGCTGGGAGGGATTGGGGGCAGGAGGAGAAGGGGACGACCGAGGATGAGATGGCTGGATGGCATCACTGACTCGATGAATGTGAGTCTGATGAACTCTGGGAGTTGGTGATGGACAGGGAGGCCTGGCGTGCTGCGATTCATGGGGTCGCAAAGAGTCGGACACGACTGAGTGACTGAACTGAACTGAACTGAACTGAACTGAAGAGAGACACATATTGAGTCCCAGAGTCAAAATCAATGTCCAACCTCCCTTCAGGTGCCTTGACACAATGCCTGAGATGTCCAAGATTGGACAGCAGAAGCATGGCCATTGCCATCCATAAAGAATCGCCACCATCCAACACTGTGCCTTCCTGAACTTCAATGCCCCAGACACGTGGCTTCCTTCAATTGTTTGCTGTGGCTGCCAAGTCACTTCAGTTGTGTCTGACTCTTTGTGGTTGTTTAGTTCTCCATAAGAATCTTGCACAGGTGAATCTTTAGAGTAGTCTAAATCAGAAATGTTTTAGCTTCTTCCTTAGGGCAAGCTGGATTCATAATCTGGAAAACACTAGAAGACTGTTTTCAAAGGCAGTGGGTAGGCGCAAATGAAAACATTGCCCTAGCCTAGGCCAACAGAAGTGAGTAAAGTCATATGATGCAAGTAGCATTTTATTTTTTTTTTATACTTATGGATGTGAATATTTTATTTTATTTTTTTTTTAGAACTTCCATTTTACTTTATTTTACTTTACAGTACTCTAATGGTTTTGGCATACATTGACATGAATCTGCCACGGGTGTACATGAGTTCCCAAACATGAACCCCCCTCTCACCTCCCACCCCATATCATCCCTCCGGATCATCCCCATACACCAGCCCCAAGCATTCTGCATACTGCATTGAACATAGACTGGCGATTCGTTTCTTACATGATAGTATACATATTTCAATGCTAAAGAGTCATTCACTTGGTTGTTTTATTTTATTGCCAATATAGTGATGATAATAGAGGTCCATCTGAATCTTTGGCAAAAGGAAAATAATTAAACCTATGAATTTGGGCTCCTTTGAGTTGGGTGACAATATAGCTGGAAACAAGGGCTTTGGAGTCAGAAAGAGTGGGATTTCAAATTTTCACTCCACCAATTAGTCATTGGGTCATCTTAGTTGATTTCCTTATCCTCATCTTTTTCATCTGTATAATGGGGCCAATAATAAAAGCCTCTGCAGTGTTGTTGTGAAGACTAAGTGAAATCATGCATTCAGAGTGCCAAGTAGAGAATTACCCGGAGGCAGAACCTCTGATTGCTTATTCAGGACTCTGCATCTCTGAATTAGCACCAGAATGGTTTCCTATTACTATGAACATCAAAAGCCCCATTCTCCCCCGCCTACCCCCCCCCTTCTCCCCCCCCACCTTCCTTTCTCCTCTTTT
>SJYX01014312.1:358698-380509 GCA_006410675.1 Oreotragus oreotragus
CCGCCTACCCCCCACTTGCTCCCCCCACACCTTCCTTTCTGCTTCTTGTCTCTAAGGGCAGCAGTAAACCATATATGGGAGCCTAATTAAGCATGCACAGTTCCTGTCTGTCTTATCTTAATCCTGCCAGTAATAGAACAATAATTGTTCAGAGAAACTACAAGGGAAATTGTGAATGCGAAGAGCAGACAGTGCTCCAATTGATCTCAATTACTGTCATGAAATTGAGTCTTCTGTCGACATCTGAATTTAATGCCTCTTTTTCCCTGAGGATCTGTCCTTCATTGTTGCTTCTTATTGTATCTGTGGTTGGCCTGTCACCATCTGCGTTGCACTCTTCATCAGAATGATGGAATTGTTTTCATTTGCCTCGTACCGCCTCTCAATGCTGTTTGTTTCCTAGATCCATGCTTTAGTTCTCTGACATTCACATCTGAATCTTCTCATTTTCTCTCACTCAGCATCCAGGGAAGGGCTATGTTATATTTTGGTATCCAAAGAATTGATTTCCATTTATGAGCAAGAAGACAATTTTTCAAAACCTAAACAAGATGAGTGTAGGCTTTGCCCAAAGGATGAAAACATATTCTAAAGTAAATTATTTCCCTCTTTATTTGGGTGCAATTAGGAAAGTTAATGATGGGTAATTTTCAGCATGCATATGCTTTCACTTTGCTGATTTATAAGTAGGCATAAACATAATTAGGTGTGCGTATGCATGCTCACAGTTTAATGGGCCCTGCATTCCTGGTAATTAGATGGCTCAGCATGTCGTTGATGTGTCATTTTTCAGGCTAAGATATACAAAGCTTTTCAGATTGACTGTCCCCAGGAAATAACATTGAAATGCAAGGTATGTAGTTAAATGAGAAATAACAGCATCTTAAGATACATTCACCATCTGGTTTTCTTCTTAAATAGATTCAATAGATTTAGAAAATGTGTTTCCCTAAAGTAGGGGTTCCTTTTTTTTAAGTTGTAAAGTTCTCTGTATTTAGAAATCAACAGATTTATAGTATTTTAGAACTTGAACATAAGCGAGTATCCAGTTTAGATGAGGTTTTATAGATGAGATTGTGCAGACTCAATGAAATGTTTTACCAAGGTTATATGGTGATTAAGAAATCTGTCATTGGTTTGTCAGAAATTGAAAGGAAGATTTTTTTCTGATTGTCAATACAGCATCCTCATCTCTCTGGAATCCCAGCTTTAGTGCCGGCAGGATCAGCTACGTAATTTGAGGAACCACGTACAAAATAAAATTCAAGATCCCTTGTTCTAAAATTACAAAGAAAGGAAAGATAGTGACAATAAGCATTAAATCAAGCACCGAGGAAGCATGAGGCCCTCGGTGGCTAGAAATAACATGTATGAAGTTGGTCCTGAGTGCCAGAGCAGTGCTGGATGACCCAGAAAGGGCCAAGAGAAGTCGTGAGCAAGATGGTATAGCAGTCAGATGTGTGGAGAGCTAACTGTGAAAAGTAGGCCTGTGAGCACTGCCAGAGGGCAAGAAGAAAGATCAATATCATCTTTTAGGAAGTTACATAATCATTTTTTTTTTGCAAATATAAAACATTTATTTCACTGTTTCTGCAGATCATACTCAATATTAATGCATTAAGGTAAATAAATAGGTATCTTCTTTTGTGATGAAATCTGTCATGCTCATTTCTTGATGCCTTTGTACTTTATACATCCTTCTCGAATAGAATATTTCTATTAGAATGATGGTCATTTCACATTTGTAGACTATAAATAAGCATAAGGAACCATTTTCCTACAGATATATTTGAACTAACCAATAATCACAACGATTATTCATGCAATTCATACTTACTGAGCAGTATTATCAGCTGTTTTCCTTTAATTTATAACATATAGAATGTTTAATAACACATAACTGTGCTTTCTCACAAAGGACTTTCTTTACACAAGGTGGTAGTAGCATAGTTATTTTCAAAATTCATATTAGTGACAGAAATTATTATTACATAATAATTTTTGAACTACTCAAATGCTAAAAAGAGGACATTTCTGATTAATCAGCATCCAGTGATATGTGGCTTCCCTGGTGGCTCAGAGGTTAAAGCGTCTGCCTGCAATGCAGGAGACCTGGGTTCTATCCCTGGGTCGGGAAGATCCCCTGGAGAAGGAGATGGCAACCCACTCCAATATTCTTGCCTGGAGAATCCCATGGACAGAGGAGCCTGGTGGGCTACAGTCCACGGGGTCGCAAAGAGTCGGACACGACTGAGCGACTTCACTTCACTTCAGTGATATGTGAGTTACACTTAGAACAAAATGATTCCATCATGTGGGATCTTAGCTTCCCAACCAGGGATTGAACCTGTGCCCTCTGCATTGGAAGCAGAGTCTTAACCACTGGACTGCCAGGGAAGTCCTTATTCCAGCTTTTTAAAATGGAGGTATAATTGACTCATAATATGGGATTAGTTTCAGGAGTACAACATAGGGACTCAGTACTTTTGCAGATTATTCTCCACTATAAATTATCACAAGATGACAGCTATAAAAAGTATTTCAACTTTCTACTTATTAGAAATTCCATATTTCACCTCATGTGAAGAAGCAAACAGGTAACCCAAGAAGGCATACAACCATACAATATTTTAGGAGGACTCCTAAATAAGATAATAGTCATTCATTGTGAGGGCGTCCATCACATTCCAGCACTCTGTTTGGTGAATGATGTAGAAAATAATGATTCTTTCTCTTGAGGCATTTTTCTGCTAAAAAGAAAAGAAAATCTTATAAAATTACTTTCCTAAAATTTAGAAAAGCTCTGAGAGGCTTAAATAATAATTGCAGAGCTCAGAAAAATGAAGACATACTAAAATATGAGAGAGAGAGAACTTACATTTATTGCTCCTGTAATTTGCCAAACTACACCAGTGAAAACAGTCCTGTGAAATTCGTTACTATCCTGTTTATAGCAAATAGATGGGGAAACAGTGGAAACAGTGGCTGACTTTATTTTTCTGGGCTCCAAAATCACTGTGGATGGTGATTGCAGCCATGAAATTAAAAGACGCTTGCTCCTTGGAAGGAAAGTTGTAACCAACCTAGACAGAATATTAAAAAGCAGAGACATTATTTTGCCAACAAAGGTCCATCTAGTCGAGGCTATGGTTTTTCCAGTAGTCATGTATGGATGTGAATTGGACTATAAAGAAAGCTGAGCACCAAAGAATGGATGCTTTTGAACTGTGGCATTGGAGAAGATTCTTGAGAGTCCCTTGTACTGCAAGGAGATCCAACTATTCCTAAATGAGATCAGTCCTGGGTGTTCATTGGAGGGACTGGTATTGAAACTGAAACTCCCAAATCATCCCACCCTCTCCCCCTCCCTCTCCCTTAGAGTCCAAAAGTCCACTCTACACATCTGTGTCTCTTTTGCTGTCCTGCATACAGGGTCCTCATTACCATCTTTCTAAATTCCATATATATGTGTTAGTATACTGTATTGGTGTTTTTCTTTCTGGCTTACTTCACTCTGTATAATGGGTTCCAGTTTCATCCATCTTATTAGAACTGATTCAAATGTATTCTTTTTAATGGCTGAGTAATACTCCATTGAAATATGTGTACTATCATGTAGGAAATGAATCGTCAGTCTGTGTTCGATGCAGGATGCAGGATGCTTGGGGCTGGTGTATGGGGATGATCTGGAGGGATGATCGGGGGTGTGATCGGGGGTGGGAGGAGGGAGGGGGTTTCATGTTTGGGAGTTCGTGTACACCCGTGGTGGATTCATGTCAATGTATGCCAAAATAGCATTGAAATATGTGTACTATCATGTAGGAAATGAATCGCCAGTCTGTGTTCGATGCAGGATGCAGGATGCTTGGGGCTGGTGTATGGGGATGATCTGGAGGGATGATCGGGGGTGTGATCGGGGGTGGGAGGAGGGAGGGGGTTTCATGTTTGGGAGTTCGTGTACACCCGTGGTGGATTCATGTCAATGTATGCCAAAACCAGTAGAGTAGATTCATGTCAATGTATGCCAAAACCAGTAGAGTACTGTAAAGTAAAATAAAATAAAATTAAAAAAAAAAAAAGAAACTGAAACTCCAATACTTTAGCCACCTGATGTGGAGAGCTGACTCATTTGAAAAGACCCTGATGCTAGGAAAGATTGAGGACAGGAGGAGAAGGGGACAACAGAGGATGAGATGGTTGGATGACATCACGGACTCAATGGACATGAGTTTGGGTGGACTCTGGGGGTTGGTAATGGACAGGGAGGCCTGGCGTGCTGCAGTTTATGGGGTGGCAAAGAGTCGGACATGACTGAGCGATTGAAATGAACTGACCTATTTCTGATCTCACCTGTTAGGTGAGATCAGAAAATAAGTAAAATTATTTACTCGTGTCCACAGACATCATAAAGAATGGCTTTGGAATCAGATTGGAAGTACTGATATGAATGAGCCCATTTGGCCAACGCTTCTCAAATGTGGTTCCTGGACCAACAGCAATAGCATCACCTGGCAACTTCTAGACCTGCAAATTCTTAAGCACTACTCCGGACCTACTGTATCTGAATTTCTGGGACTGGGACTCAACCATCTGTTCAAGAAGCCTTTCAGGGGATACTGATATACTTCTAATGGTGAGACCTACTCCCTTAGGCAATGCATTCTCCCTTGCTTTGTGCTGCTTTCAACACTTATTGAGTACCTTATGAGTCAGATATTCTGCTAGATTTTTTAATGTATTTTAACTGTTTAATCATTGTAATATTCTACAAAGCTGAGATTATGCTTAAGTTTTATAGATAATGAAACTAAGGATCACATGGACTAAGTAATTGAAGTAACGACATACTTGTTTTTGTCTGTCCCACTAGAAAATGAGTTTTTTTTGGACAAGAGAATCCTTTGCTGCCGGATTCATCTTTGGACACTTTGTGCCTGCACACATGGCTCAAAGGTGCTATATACTCAACAAGTGCCTAGGAAATGAATGGATGAGTAAGTGCAGAAACTTGTCTCAGGGCAGACACACAGGAAAAGCCAGGATTTAAGACTCAGTCTATTTGTCTCTGAAGCCCAATTTCTTTGACAGCAGAACTTGAGAAATGCTTTATGAAAATGTTAGCACTTCAGCTTCCTGTTAGCTTTCTCTCATCCACAGACAGAGAGGAATTTTTCCAGGATTTATGCAGAAATAAGAATCTGAGCCTAGGTTGTGCCAATGACTGGCATTCATACACATCCGGGCATGGCTGCTGTCTGGATGGAGGTGAGTCGTTTGTGTCCTCAAAGTTGATTTGGGGCACTTATCATGTACCTTAACACTGAATTGCATTCCAAAGATAAAGTTCTGAGCACAACATGAGCTGTACAAGTCATTTTGTAGAGCAGAAGGGCTTTGGGGTTGTATAAGGGATGGGCCAGATTACATGGTGCTAATTCTTAACCTGACCTCTTGATTCATGCTTCAGTCCTAATGAGAGAAGCTGCCGTTTGCCTGGAGTGGGGATTTGATGTTCTGAATTAAAGCAATGGCTCTTCTATGCCTCTGGTGATGAATTTCAATGCAGAGAGTGAGACAGGAACATTTTCTCCTCTTTGGCATGGAATACAATAAGAGTAGCCTCTCTTTCGGAGAAGGCAATGGCACCCCACTCCAGTACTCTTGCCTGGAAAGTCCCATGGATGGGGGAGCCTGGTAGGCTCTAGTCTATGGAGTCGCAAAGATTCGGACATGATTGAGCAACTTCACTTCCACTTTTCACTTTCATGCATTGGAGAAGGAAATGGCAACCCACTCTAGTGTTCTCGCCTGGAGAATCCCAGGGACAGGGGAGCCTGGTGGGCTGCCGTCTATGGGGTCGCACAGAGTCAGACACGACTGAAGTGACTTAGCAACAGCAGCAGCAGCAGCAGCCTCTCTTTAGTGATACTGTTGGAGTTGGGGTAGAGATGGAAATGGAACTTTTTAAAGTAGTAGATATATATTTTTGGGGGGGTGGGGGCGGACAGTGGGTGCTTTCTGGGTGGCTCAACGGTAAAGAATCTGCCTGCAGTGCAGGAGACTGGGGTTCGATCCCTGAATCAGGAAGATCCCCTGGAGAAAGCCATGGCAACCCAATCCAGTATTCTTGCCTAGAGAATCTCATGGACAGAGGAGCCTGCTGGGCTATAATCCGTAGGGTCGCAAAGAGTCAGATACAACTGAAGCAACTTTGCATAGCTTTTGAGCATATAGATAATTGTCTCCTTGACGTGACCTCTCCCTAGACTGCACATGACCTCCAGGGAGACCACAGTAATTGTCCGCAAGCTCCTTGTATCCTCACTGATGCCATTATTATGGATGAGCCGTTTGTTCCTTCACTGCTGCAGACAAGTCTCAGCACAAAAACATTCTCATTTAAAAAGCAGCCCTCAGCTCTATTACATAGCATATCCTTTCCTGATTTATTTATCCTCTTTTCATTTATCACCGTTTAGCATATGGAATGGGGTTCCTTGGTGGCTCCATCAGTAAAAAATCTGCCTGCCAATGCGGGAGACCTGAGTTCAATCTCTGGGCTGGGAAGACCCCTGGAGAAGGGCATGGCAACGCACTCCAGTATTCTTGCCTGGAGAATGCCATGGACAGAGGAGCCTGGTGGGCTACAGTTCACGGGGCCGCAAAGAGTCAGACACGACTGAGCAGCTAACACACACACAGCATCCTATCCTGAGTATCAGTTTGGCTACTGACTTATTGCCTATCTCCTGCCATGTAAGATCCATGAGAACAAAAACCTCTTCTTTTGTTCACTGTAGTACAGAAAATGTCCTAGAGGAGGCGTCCAGCAAACATTTGATGAATGAATGCATGATCCCAGCGTCATGCGGGAACAGAAATTGGCCGAAGTGTGAGCATCAAGGAGCTATAAAAACGTGGTGTGTGGGACTTCCCTGGTGGCTACAAGGTTAAGACCTCAGCCTCCAGTGCAGGGGGTGAGGGTTCAATTCCTGATCTGGAAACTAAGATTCCACATACCTTATGGTCAAAAAAACCAAAACAAGAAAACAGAAACAATATTGTAACAAATTCAATAATGACTTTAAAAATGGTCCATATAAAAAAAAAAAAAATCCTTAACAAACAAACCAAAAAAAGCATGGCACAGAGGTTACTGATGAAGTGACTCTTCTTTTTGCTTTCAGAAACGATTGTCGGAAGCTTGAGGAAGGTGTTGGAGTCCTCCATTGTGTAGGTAATCAGTGGGCTGGCATGATTTTAGTAATTGCACTTAAGTGTGATTTTAATTACACTAAAGTGTGTATTTACATGGTGTGACCTGACAAAATTTCAATGTTAAGTCCTACCCATGATTGTTGTGCATCAGTGACTAACGATGCCCCTTGAATTAGGGTCACTGGATGCATGGTCCCATCACTTCATGGGAAATAGATGAGGAAACAGTGTCAGACTTTATTTTGGGGGGCTCCAAAATCACTGCAGATGGTGACTGCAGCCATGAAATTAAAAGACGCTTACTCCTTGGAAGAAAACTTATGACCAACCTAGATAGCATATTCAAAAGCAGAGACATTACTTGGCCAACAAAGGCCCATCTAGTCAAGGCTATGGTTTTTTCTGTGGTCATGTATGGATGTGAGAGCTGGACTGTGAAGAAAGCTGAGCACCGAAGAATTGATGCTTTTGAACTGTGGTGTTGGAGAAGACTCTTGAGAGTTCCTTGGACTGCAAGGAGATCCAACCAGTCCATTCTGAAGGAGATCAGTCCTGGGATTTCTTTGGAGGAAATGATGCTAAAGCTGAAACTCCAGTACTTTGGCCACCTCATGCGAAGAGTTGACTCATTGGAAAAGACTCTTTTGCTGGGAGGGATTGGGGGCAGGAGGAGAAGGGGACAACAGAGGGTGAGATGGCTGGATGGCATCACTGACTCGATGAACGTGAGTCTGATGAACTCCAGGAGTTGGTGATGGACAGGGAGGCCTGGCGTGCTGCGATTCATGGGGTCACAAAGAGTCAGGCACGACTGAGCGACTGAACTGAACTGAACTGAACTGATACATGTTTGGGAACAGGGCTGTGCCATGTGACATGGAGCTGACTCTGAGTTTTCCAGGTATTGTTGATTGTAGGAAGACCTTGAATATTCAAACTCCTAGGATTTTAACTCACCTTTGTATCTTACATTAACTGAATGCAAAATAACAATTTGACTATGCAGAAAGCCTCTTCTAGAAATCCAGAGATGCTTTCTGATGCACAAATTTGTCCTGGGTGTGGCCTTTCACCCTGATGGAGAAACAGGTACTTCATCATCTACTTTCTTTTTATGTAATGGATGCAGTTCACACTGCCTCAGGTCACCTCTGTATCCTGATGCAATGCATAGAGCCCTTTAATGCCCCATGGCACAGCTAAAGCAAAGCTGTAGTTTAATTTAAAGATGTTATTGAAGGTTCTGTGGTAGCAGAAGGGAAATTCAACAGGGAAAGTAACTTACATTTGCTGCAAGATGTGGTTCTTCTCAGCAGCTACAGACCAAGACTTTCCCATAACATAAAATTAACTATCTGCCTTGAATAGCCCTAAAAATGCTCCATTTATATACTGGGTTGCCATCAATCACTGTTTCATGCCCACTGGTGATACCTCTTCTCAGAATCACTTACATTGAAAAAGTCAAATTCCTTCCAGGCAAATTCTGACCTTGTGATGATGACCTTATATATCACCACTAATAATGAAGCTTATTATAATACTATTGTCCAAATCAGTCTGGTTGTCAAGATGCTCATTAATCAGCACTGATTAATAAGCTATGTCAAACTATTGACATTAATAAGCATTGAGTAAGCTATATTTCAGACATTAGCCAAGGTTGAGTTTAGCTAAACCTGATCCACTTCCTTTTTAGTTTCTCTCGTTCCATTATCTTTTCCTCCATATTTTTATCCCTTACACAGATCCTGAAGAAGTACTTCCCATTACTACCGAATATTTCCTTATTTGCTTTTGTGTTTTTCACTTTTTTATTTCTTTTTTATATCTCATTGCACAAGGGATATTTGTTCATCGCAGAAAACTCAGACGGCAAATGTACAAAGTAAAAGCACAAATAACATCACCAAACAATGACCACTACCAAAATAATAATTGCTCTCTCTGTATACATTTATACAGGTATTTTCAGGAGCTTATNACTTTTTAATTTCTTTTTTATATCTCATTGCACAAGGGATATTTGTTCATTGCAGAAAACTCAGACGGCAAATGTACAAAGTAAAAGCACAAATAACATCACCAAACAATGACCACTACCAAAATAATAATTGCTCTCTCTGTATACATTTATACAGGTATTTTCAGGAGCTTATGTTTCAGTAGTATTTTACCTTCCATAGTGTGACATGACTTCTACTTGTACAACATAATGTTTAAAAGCTTCTCCGAATTTCCATGAACAGATATGGCATAAATTATTTAATCGTCCTTCATAGTAAGGTACGTGAAGTTTTACAGTGAGTCACTATTACCTGAGGACTGCCATGAACACTCTTTTAGCTACATACTTCTGTGTATCCAGACTATTTTTTTGGTGAATTTCTTAGGAATTGTTGGAGTAAGCTATTTGGAAAATTAAAAGTTTTATACTATGTAATATCAAACTGACTTCCAGAAAAACTGACAATTCGTGCCAACCAGAAATGTGTGTGAGCAGCTATGATGCCATGCTTGCCGCAACATTAGCTCTTTCCTCCTCTGCTTTCTCCATCACACCTTCTCCTCTTTCTCCTTTTCTTCTGTGATATTTAAGAATTGGCTGGTTAAATGTGATTTTTCACTTGTTTGCATTTGTTTTCTATTAAGATTGAAAATTTAAAGCTATATACTAGTCATTTGCACTTTTATTTGTTTGGTTAAATCCTTCATCTAGTTTCCAAATGTGTATTTTTCTCTTTTACTTTTTTTTTTTTTGGCCACATCATGTGGCATGTGGGATCCTTAGTTCACAGGTCAGGGATCAAACTTGAACACCAGGGACGTCGTTCTTATTATTGAACTCTCATACCTCAGATATGAGATGGAAAAGACTGTTTCAGTTGTGGAACATGAAATTAGTCAAACATCAATTTTATGAGAAAGAGGTCTTTTTAAAGTATGTTTCTCTGCCTTCATATTTGCTGAAACGCTCTGCCCACCTGGTGGGCTCTCTCCTGTGAGGAATGATTTGGGAGAATAGCATTGAAATATGTATACTATCATGTAAGAAATGAATTGCCAGTCTATGTTCAATGCAGGATGCAGGATGCTTGGGGCTGGTGTATGGGGATGATCTGAAAGGGGTCTTTTTAAAGTATGTTTCTCTGCCTTCATATTTGCTGAAACGCTCTGCCCACCTGGTGGGCTCTCTCCTGATGCTCCACCCTTAGTTGAATCTTCCCAATTCTTTTTTAACATCTAGATCAATATTTATCAAGGGCAATCAGTCCTAGAACATTAGCTGTTTACACAAATCAGTGAAACTCACTGAGAAACGGCTTATATTTTTCCTTGAATGGGTCTTATGAAAAATTGCTTTGTAGATTTTTTCTTTTCATTTGCTATTTTTTTTTTCAGCTAGATTATAGTCTCTTTGAGAATAAGGGGAGGAGGCAATGGCACCCCACTCTAGTACTCTTGCCTGGAAAATCCCGTGGATGGAGGAGCCTGGTAGGCTACAGTCCATGGGGTCGCTAAGAGTCGGACACGACTGAGCGACTTCCCTTTCACTTTTCACTTTCATGCACTGGAGAAGGAAATGGCAACCCACTCCAGTGTTCTTGCCTGGAGAATCCCAGGGACAGGGGAGCCTGGTGGGCTGCCGTCTATGGGGTTGCACAGAGTCAGACACCACTGAAGCGACTTGGCCGCAGCAGCAGCAGCAGCAAGAATAAGGACCACATCCCTATTTTCAAAGAACTTAGGTCCAATTTGGCCCAACAGCAAAATAAGGGTGTTGGATGAGGTAAGTCCTTTCTCTGGGACAGACACTGATTCCCAGTTTTTAAAAACTTCTTAGCAATCATATAAGCAATCATGCAATCATATGATTATTGTCTCAGTTTTTATAACATGAAAATGATGGTTCAGAGAGGTGAAATAACTTGCCCAGGATCACCAGCTAGTCAGTGATGGGGAAACCATTTGAGTGTTTTTTCCATTTTTTAAGATACTAGGTAGTTGTCATTTTTTAAGAAGTTTATTTATTTTTTTGGCTGTACAGGGTCTTAACTGTGGCATGTGGAATCAAGTTCCCCAAGCAGGAATGGAACTGGGCCCCCTGCATTGGAAGTGTAGAGTCTTAACCACTGAACCACCAGGGAAGTTCCTATCACTGTCTTCCCAGCGCCTCAGTGTGGGGCTTCATCTAGGCAGCTAAGTACGTGCTTGACAATTCCACTTGTTATTTCTCGAGGAGTAGCAAAATACTGTGAGATCAAGTGTTTTGTCTGTTTCTGACTCCTTCTGATTCCAATATAACATTCTGGCTTTTATTTCGATAACTAATGCTGGTGAGTATACAGATAACTTCAAAGCTGTAATTCATATTAGTCTTTCCTCCTCCTCAGAGGCCGCTAAAAACTGCTGGCTGCTGGCACGTCAGTTCTCTTCTGAGGCTAGAAATTATATGACCATTTTCTATAAAAACATTGAGATATATACAGATACCCAACCAAAAGAGGTTGTTATATCCCATTTTCTAAAACTGCAACAAGGAATGTGAAGTTTCTCCTTTTCAATTCCACATTATGTATTTTTTCTTTCTTTTTTTTCTGTGTGTGTGTGTGTGTGTGTGTGTGTGTGTTTTATAGTGTCATTTCAGCCCAGAGAAACTGGTTATCTTTTCACAATGGATTCTTTCTGGTGGTAAAATGTTCTGCTCACCAGGTGTTGATGAGCTGGTTGTAATCTTTATTATAGAAATAAAAAAAGAACAGTGCGATGAAATAGCACATAATAGGCTGAGTGATTTGAAAGCAGAAATTTGAACACTGCATCAGCATCAGGTCATGAATTCTGGGAGGTGTGATAATATCAGTTATCCTCTACATCACAGGATTTATCTTATTTCCTTACAGAATTTAAGTATTTCATTATACATACACACACCTAAGGTGAAATGAGTCTCTCAATCATATTGGACTCTTTGCTCTCCAGGCAGGAACACAGGAGTGGGTAGCCATTCCCTTCTCCAGGGGATCTTCCCGACCCAGGGGTCAAACCCAGGTCTCCCACACTGTAGGGAGATTCTTTACCATCTGAGCCACGAGGGAAGCCCACTCACCTGATGCTCATACATATGTGTAATAGAGCTTTCCTTACAGACACTGAACATATAATTTACATGTATACCTCTACTCTGATAGCTCAGTTGGTAAAGAATCTGCCTGCAATGCAGGAGACCCCAGTTTAATTCCTGAGTTGGGAAGATCCCCTGGAGAAGGGATAGGCTACCCACTCCAGTATTCTTGGGCTTCTCTGGTGGCTCAGCTGATAAAGAATCTGCCTGCAACGCAGGAGACCTGGGTTCAGTCCCTAGATTGCGAAGATCCCCTGGAGAAGGGAAAGGCTACCAACTCCAGTATTCTAGCCTGGAGAATTCCATGGACTATATGTCCATGGGGTCACAAAGAGGTGGACACAACTGTGTGATTTTTCACTTTTACTTTTCACATTCAAAATAAAATTATTTTATGTAAGTTTTTTACATATAATTATTTTATTTTATGGATTAAGTATATATTTATGTATTAATATATGTATTATATGTTTGAATATTTTATTATACATTTAATTTAGAATTATTTTAATGTGTTTATGCACATAAAATACATTCTGTCTGTATTTTTATGACTAATTATGTATTTATTTATTGAGTATGCATCTTATGTATTTATGTATTATTTATATATTTCTGTATAATAGATAGTTATTATTTATGCAGATTTAATGTACTTTTTGTGTATTCACTTTTCTGTATATTAAAGATATCTTTCTATCTCTGTGGATACTGAGTATTCTTCTCAGCATTCTCTTATACTCCCAGACTAAAAGTTATTTGAAAGTAGAGACTATAGATGATTTAGTTGTCATATATAGTTAAATATTTGCCTGTAAAAATAAGTAAATTTTTTTCCTTTCTTTTTTTTGGGGTGCGGTGGTCACACCACATGGCTTGAAGGATCTTAGCTTCGTGACAGGACCTCTGCAGTGGAAGCATGGAGTCCTAACCACTGGACCACCAGGAAATTCCCAGTAAGTGAGTTAATAAATAGTACCATTTGACTCCTTCCCCTGCTTCACTCTATTAATCAATTACAGACTTTTGCTCTTTCCATCTTTTTGGAGTGTGTTTCTTTCCTCTCTCAGCACCATGATGAAAAGTATGGAACACATCTTTTCTCAGTGAGAAATCCCATCAATTTCAATATACCTTCAACTTATTTCAGGCCTTTGCTCATACAAACTAAAAGTTTTCTTATTTACAGAGCCTATTTTTATCAGATAATTTCTGTAACACCTCTCAGTCTCTGGACTAAACATCTAAAGTCCCCCTCCACCCTTCCTGGGCAGCCAAGACGTGCTGTGATCTGGCTTTTCCTAAACTCATCACTGGGAACCTCATCTTTTCAGTCCAGAATTTCTCATACTCAGATCCCCCTGGGTCTTCTTGCACCAAAGATCCAACAGTCAAATAAGTGTGAGAAGCACTGGATTCTCATACTTTATGTAAAAACTTTATGTTATAGGAATTCTCTCTCTGGCTTTTCCTAAACTCATCACTGGGAACCTCATCTTTTCAGTCCAGAATTTCTCATACTCAGATCCCCCTGGGTCTTCTTGCACCAAAGATCCAACAGTCAAATAAGTGTGAGAAGCACTGGATTCTCATACTTTATGTAAAAACTTTATGTTGTAGGAATTCTCTCAGCCTTTACTCTGCAATTTTGTATAGTATAATTAGGGAATAATCCCTCTAGGACTCTGCTTTGGATTTTCTTGCTCTTTTCCATCTATTTGGACAAATTTCAGGAGTATTTAAAAGTTTCAAAAATTGTTACAGTTTAAGTCTGTGATTACATTAAAACAGTGAATATATGTAGTTAACTGAACCTAGAAAAAGTGGAACGTGATAGCAGTTTGAGGATTTCCATGGAGAAGGAATAGGTTCTAGTGAAAGAAGAGAGAGTTAGTCAAAGATAGAATAGGAAAGTGCAATGTCATAGGGAGTTACGGGAGTGAAATCTGGTGACAAAGTTTGATGGTGCTAACTTTGACAGAGAAGCAGGTAATGATGGTAACCAGGAAAGGTGAGAGATCATCAGCTATCTTTATGAGGACCATCTTATTAGGCTAAAGAGGGTAGAACTTTAAATGGAGGAAACGAACAAAGTGGAGACAGATGGGAGTAAGCCAAAGATACCTACTATACATGCTTCAGAAAAATGTTAGTAAACTGGCAGTGAATTGGATGAAGTTTAAGATTTTTAAAAATATGTATGTGTTTATTTATGGCTGTGATAAGTGTTATTTGCTCTGCACAGGCTTTCTCTATTTGCACGAGCAGGGCGCCCTATTTGCCCTTCGTTGAGGTGCCCAGGCTTCTCATTGCGCTGGTTTCTCTTGCTGAGGAGCACGGGCTATAAGGCGCAGGGGCCTCAGTAATTGTGGTGCAAGGGCTTAGCTGCTCTGTGGCATGTGGGATTTTCCTGGACCCGGGATCGAACCTGAATTCCCCACATTGGCAGATGCTCAACCACTGGACCACAAGAGAAGTCCCTAGGATGCAGCGTGAGGAGAACAGAGCCAAGTAAGGGATTTTTATTGAACTATTGCCATTTGCAACAACAATATCTCATTAGGTGAAGCAAGTCAAAGACAAGTAATATACAATGTCACTTATATGTAAATGTGTGTGTACATGTGTGCTCAGTTGTGTTCGACTCTTCGCAATCCATGGACTATAGCCTGCCAGGCTCCTCTGTTCATGGAATTTTCCAGGCAAGAATACCAGAGTGGGTTGCCATTTCCTCCTCCAGGAGATCTTCCTAACCCAGGAAATCTAAACCATGTTTCTTGCATCTCCTGCAGTGGCAGGCAGATTCTTTACCACTGAGCCACCTGGGAAGCCCCTAAGAGGTAATGCAAATGAATCTATATACAAACAGATTTGTATATAGAAACAGACTGTAGTCTGTAGAAACAGACTCATAGACATAGAAAGCAAGCTTAGGGTTACCAAAGGGGAGAGCGGTCGGGATAAATTAGTATATGATTAACAGATATGTACTACCACATATAAAGTAAACAAGCAACAAGCATTTACTGTATAACACAAGAAAATCTATTCACTATCTTGTAATAAACTATAATGGAAAATAATTTGAAAAACATTGTACGTAACTGAATCACTTTCTGTGAAACTAACACAGTATTATAAATCAACTGCATTTCAGTTTAGAAAAACCAAAGGATTCTTGCTTTTCAGTCAGGATAAGGGGAAAGTGGTATATATTTTAAAGCTAAGCAAAGAAGCCTAAGATGATGGCTATACAGTCACTAAATTGTGTCCAACTCTTTGCAGCCCCATGGATGGTCTCCCAGAGTTTGCTCAAACTCTTGTCCATTGAGTCGGTGATGCCATCCAACCATCTCATCCTCTCTTGTCCCCTTCTCCTTCTGCCTTCAATCTTTCCCGGCATGAGGGTTTTTTACAGTGAATCAGGTCTTCGCATCAGAAAGCCAAAGTATTGGAGCTTCAGCTTCAGCATCAGTCCTTCCAGTGAATATTCAGGATCAATATCCTTTAGGGTTGACTGGTGGAGGCTGACTATTCCAAAAAAGAGGATCTAATAGTGGGTAAAATAATCCGTAAGAGGCAGAAGAGTGGGGTCAGAAGCAAAGAAATAAATGAATCTGAAAATTTAATACAGTACTGGAGCCAATGAGAACTGACACAGTTTTTCTGGAAATTAGGTATTGACTTAGTCTTGTGACTGAACAGGACTCTATGGGGCCTTCCCCTGCACTTGACATCCTCTGCTTTAGCTCCTCTCTGAAGTACCTAGATAACAATATTTGAGGCAAATTTTCTGAGTTGTTTTGCAGATGTGAAAATCCCCCGCCAAATGAAAGATATTAATGACTTGTGACTATAAGCACACATCCCCAGGCCTCCTGGATCTTAAGGACTGACACTGTTAACCCCACTGATACCATTCTCCTCGACCTGGCCTTTAAAACTGCTTTGCCAAAATACTTCTGGGAGCTATAGTTATATTTGAGGCAAATTTTCTGAGTTGTTTTGCAGATGTGAAAATCCCCTGCCAAATGAAAGATATTAATGACTTGTGACTAGAAGCACACATCCCCAGGCCTCCTGGATCCTAAGGACTGACACTGTTAACCCCACTGATACCATTCTCCCCGACCTGGCCTTTAAAAATGCTTTGCCAAAATACTTCTGGAAGCTATAGTCTTTTACAGACAAGAGCCACCTTTTCTCCTTGCATGCCTGTGTGCATGCTCAATTGTTCAGTCCTGTGACTCTTTGCAACCCCATGAACTGTAGCCCACCAGTCTCCTCTACCCATGGAATTTTCCAGGCAGAAATACTGGAGCGGGTTGCCGGTTCTTCCTCCAGGGGATCTTCCCAATCTAGGTATCAAACCAGAATCTCTTGTGTCTCCTGCGTTGGCAGGCATATTCTTTTACCAGCCACTTGAGTTAGGCATGGCCTTGCAATAAAGATTTCTCTGCTCCAACTCTAAGGTTTCAGTTCATTTAGCCTCACTGCGTGTTGCGCATGTGAACTTTTAACAGTCAGATCCTCTGATCCAGTAATTTTGTTTATAGGAAACTTGCCTACAGAAGGAAGTAGAGATGTGTGCTCAGATTTATAGCCAAAGCTATGCATTACAACAAAACTTAGAGTAGTGAAAAATTGGAACCAACCCAGACCTAAAATATGTGTATAATTAATTAATTTCTGTCATGCATTTCATGAAATATTGTATATTCAACATAATTTAATGGCCTGGGAAAATTCTTGAGTATTAAGTGAAACAAATGCTATTTTAAAACTCCATGGACGTATGATTGGAACTATGAGAAATATGCATGTACATACACATTAAGAGAAATAGAAGAAAATGATAATAGGGCTTATCTCTAGATGTATAATTATGGGGGATAATTACATGCTTTTAGTCAATGCCCTGTACATTAATTTTTTTATCAAAATAAATATTCATTTTACACCAGAAAAAATTCTTATTTGAAACATAGGCTTTAGTTCCAACTCTTGTCACCTGTTACATTTCAAGTTATTTAATCCTTTTTACAGATATGGAGTGTATTCATTCAGTTCTTCACAGACTCTGATATTATCAGCCCAGAGTTCAAATTCCAATGCACTGGTATCATAACTGTGTGATGTTAAAGTTACCTAGTGATAAAGAACCCGCCTGCCAGTGCAGGTGGCATAGAGAAGATCCTCCGGAGGAGGGCATGGCAATCACTGAAGTATTCCTGCCGAAGAATCCCATAGACAGAGGAGCTGCGCGGGCGACGGTCCCTGGAGTTTCAAAGAGTCGGACACGACTTAAGCAACTTAGCATGCACCCTCTTTAAACCTCTGTTACCGCCTGCAATGCAAGATACCGGGGTTTGATCCCTGGGTTAGGAGGATTCCCTGGAGAAGGAAATGGCAACTCATTCAGTATTCTTATTAAATTCTAGAGAATTTAATGGACAGCGGAAACTGTCAGGCTACAGTCCATGAGGTCACAATCAATCGGATATGACTGAGTGACTAACACTTTCACCTCTTTTGTAAAAGGATTCAATGATACTCACCGTTTTGTTGTGGTATTAAGGGAGTTAAGCTAATGAATATATTGCACAGTGGTTGGCATAGAGTAAATCCTCAATATTCAATACTAATATAGCTACATGTATGCTATGTTAAGCTACATTGCTTCAGTCATATCTAACTCTTCTGCAACCCTATGGACTACAGCCCACCAGGCTCCTCTGTCCATGGGGTTCTCCAGGCAAGAATACTGGAGTAGGTTGCCATGCCCTCCCCCATGGGATCTTCCCAACCTAGGGTTGAATCCCATGTCTGTTATGTCTTCTGCATTGGCAGGCGGGTTCATTACCACTAGCACCACCTGGGATGAGTAAATTTAAACTACGGATACCTACCTCAGCTGTTGTGGAAATTAAATGAATTAATATATTTAAAAACATCTGTATCAGGGTCTGGCACACAGGACACCCTCAATATATACTTATTTCCCTCCATAACCCTTTGGCCCCACTTTTTCTTTTTCCCCTTCTTTGTGGAGAGGCATGCCCTTCATAAAGAAAGGGGAAATGATGTTTTGAACTGTGGTGTTGGAGAAGACTCTTGAGAGTCCCTTGGACAGCGAGGGGATCAAATCAGTCAATCCTAAAGGAAATCAGTCCTGAATACATTGGAAGGATTGATGCTAAAGCTGAAGCTCCAATGCTTTGGCCACCTGAAGCAAAGAGCTGTCTCCTTGGGAAAGACCCTGATGCTGGAAGAGATTAAAAGTAGGAGAAAGCGACAACAGAGAATGAGATGGCTGGATGTCATCACTGAGTCGATGGACATGAGTTTGAGCAAGCCCCAGGAGTTGCTGATGAATAGGGAAGCTTGGCAAGCTGCAGTCCATGGGGTTTCCAACAGTTAGACACAACTGAGTGACTGAACTGAACCGATGCTCTCCAAGGCAACAGGCAGGAAGGCGAGTAGAATGTGCTGCCACCTAGCGGATGATTGTTTGCTCACCCAGACAGCCTGGTGTCTTTTTTTTTTTTTTTTTTTTAAGGCTTCAGGAAATCACATAAACCTATTTGTCACAGACACAGGATTTCTGCTGTCCTTGCCCTCTGCAGGATTGACTTGCTTTTTTTCTCCTAATGCTATTTTGTGGAAGGTTTTCATTTGTGAGGCAGCTGAACCAAAACCAATTGCATATCATAGTACAGGATGAGAAATGGAAAGTCATAGAAGCATTTCTTAACCCAGAAAGTTCCCGTCAGCCCAGGATGGGAAATGAGCAGGACTCAGAGATGGGGCGGTCAAGAAGGCACCTGGGGGTCCTGGGGGCCACTTGGACCCCAGACAGCAGAGCTACTGCCTGCCTACGTTTGCCTCTTTTATCTGGGTGTCGACTTTTTTAAAAATGCAAAAGGTAAGGCTGTGAATTAAGTTTGTGTGTGTGTGTGTGTGTGTTAGCTGCTGAGTCACGGCCGACTCTTTGTGACCCCATGGACTGCAGCCCTCAGGTTCCTCTGTCTATACCATTCTTCTGGAAAGAATCCTGGAGTGGGTTGCCATTTCCTTCTCCAGGGGATTTTCCCAACCCAGGGATTGAATCTGGGCCGCCTGTATTACAGGCAGATTCTCTACCATCTGAGCCACCACGGAAGGCTTCAGCCAGGGAAAGAGCACTTCAGCTGGTTCTGAGAAACTGCTCCAGAGAAGGGGGAATGGCAGGGGAGTCAGTACGTACGTGATTTTGGTGAAGAGGGAATACATGCAATCATGCACATATTTTTCCAGAAGGTTTTCTGCTAGTTTCGTGAACCTCTCTGCTAGTCATGAAGAGCCGTTCATCACAATGAAGGATTTTTGTGCTTTTCTAGATATGAGGAGCAAGAATTTGACTCATTGAACTGGCTCTTAAACATGTCTATCTGAAGACCTGTTCTGCCAGTCCCCTCCTCCCACCACCTTCCACAGCACAGGCTGCCTGACTCCTGGTCTCCACCCTGGACTCCCTTCACGAGGTGTTGATGGTCAGCAGCTGCAGTGGCACATGTGATTTCATCTTTGTAGAGGTAGATGGCAAGTGCCCCTGGCAAGTGCTGATTTGTAGGTGGCATGGGTCTCCCAGGTAATAGGAGAGAAACCTGCTTTTCCTCCACCCAGGGCGGAAGACAGAGAGAAAGTCAAGGACAGTGAACAACCCCATGGAGAGAAGTTCCTCTGTGCCCCCTTTGGGGATCTAAGGACACTTTCAGGGTGCCTTAGACATTGTATAAGTTAATAAAAGCCTCTCACATCTAATGAACACATTTCTCAATGTTTCATGGGGCAGAGAAAACCCATGGGTCTTCAGTCATGTTTTAGTTACTCTTTTGAAGTGTGAAGTACAGTTATGGGTCTCAGTTTCTCCAATTTTCAATTGAAGAATAACAATGATTATGGGATTCTCAGGTGGCGCTAGTGGTAAAGAACCCACCTGCCAAAGTGGGAGACAAGATCCCTTCAAGCAGGAAATGGCAACCCACTCCAGTATTCTTGCCTGGAGGATCCCATGGACTATAGATCCTGGCGGGCTATAGTCCATGGGGTCGCAAAGAGTCAGACACAACTGAAGCGACTTAGCACATCCAAAGACCTTGGCATAAATTTGTAGGATAGCATCTAAAAATATATCAGATAAGCTGCCGATGATACGGCGTTTGACACTTGGTGGGTTATCTAAAAAGAAGCCACAGAAGCAACAGCATCTTTCTGGGCTGTGTTCTATGCTGTGAGGGAATGGAGGTGGGGGCTGGGGGCTGGAAGGGGGCTTTCCCAGCCTCTCAAGGTTTTCCCATTTGAAGCCAAAATGTCCTATGATCGTCAACCTGGAAGAAGAGTCCAGTCTTCAGGCTGAAGGCAGGAAAATTAGAAAGTGTCAATCAATTACTAGGGGTCTACTGTGGGTTATTTCTTGGTTTATATGGTTGGCTAGGAATCAATGGACCTGGGCTCCAAGCCCAATTCTTTCATTACCTCCCACTGAGCCCTTGAGTAAGCATATACCTTAGTCATTTATTCCTGTGTCCAGAGAGGTGAAGAGACTTGTCCAATTTTGCTTATCTTGTCCAGGCTAGTTTTCAAATCATTAGTCTGATTTTAAAGCCTGGTATACTATGAATACAGGTATTTTGAAGCCAAGAATTCCTTCAAAACATTTTGAAATTGAATGTTTGCCTATTCAGTCTATTGAAGAGTTGGCCTGCCAGCACTAATATTCGGTACATGTTGCTCAAAAATTGAGACAAATTCTGGAGAATCTGTTTCAAATTAGATGATTCTAAAAGTTCAGAATTTATCTACAATCCATGATATTTAGTCACTCTGTTTGAGACTTTTTCATTAACCTGTCCATGCTCAGAGAAGAGATTGGATTTAGGGTAACAATGTGAGTATTTTTTAAATGGGAAAAAGGGTATACAACTTTATTGAAAACATTAAATGGAGAGATACACCATGTTCATAAACTGGAAAATTCAATTTAATGTAGATGTCAATTTCCCCCCAATTAATCCATAGATTCAGCTGGGTTCCATTCACAATCTCAAAGCAGTTTTTATTGGTGGAAACTGACAAGCTGACTCTAAAATTTTTATGTAAGAGCAAGGGCCAAAAATAGATCTTAGGGGGTCATATACCAGGGTAGATAAAATGACCAGCAGGATGCAATAGAAAAATAAAGTGTGGTATGTTCAGAGGATCATTATACAGTAAGGAAAATGGTGCCTTACAGAAGCACACAATTAATTTGGATAGATCTCAGAAACATAATATTGAATGAAAAGACAAGTTACAGGAGAATAAACACAGTATGAGCCCATTTATAAAAAATTCAAAAATATGCCAGACCAAAACAAAGAAGGGGGCCCTTTGGGACCCATATGGTTTAGGGACAGGTGAGAATTTGAATGTTTATTTTCTCCACCC
>SJYX01014312.1:390902-401597 GCA_006410675.1 Oreotragus oreotragus
GGGGCGGTTCTCCAGGCAGGAACACTGGAGTGCTGTTTCCTCCTCCAGGGCATCTTCCCAACCCAGGGATCGAACCTGCGCCTCTTATGTCTCCTGCGTTGGCAGGCGGGTTCTTTACCACTAGCGCCAGCTGGGAAGCCCAGTTTTCTGTCATAATATCATATACTTACCCTCTTGCCCTTCGGAGGAGCATACTCTTCCACCTCAGACTTTTGGGTTTGCTCATGTGACTTATTTAACCAATCGGTTTTCAGCAGATGTATCATGACCAAGGGCTTGCCTTTTAGCTTGTACCATCACCATAGGAAGAGAAACATACCAGCATGGTTCACATGGCATGTGAGGGTGATCCAGGACACTCATTACCCCTTGATCGCCAGCATTAATTCTGCTGGTCTGATCGGCTAGGTGAGCGTCCCTTTCTTCCCTTCCCACTCCTCCTGAAGCTGCATGCTCAGTCTAAGAGGACGACCTCCCCCATAGAGAAAGACCTGTCTTCCATCAGGGGTCTAGGAACACCTGTGCCTCCCCACCCCTGCTAGAACCTCCAACAACTCAGGAAATGATTGCCAGGGCTGAAATGCAGAGTTACTACGTTTCAAATGTAACGCTTCCTTTTACCATTTCCCTTCCCCTCATACCTATTTATGTCTCTTGCTTTTTTTCTTTTCTCTAGTCTGATCTTTAGAGGGTTTTGTTCGGGAATTTCTCACTCCAGAAGGTGAAGATGTCTAGCTTCAGACCTCAGCCTTTCATGTGTGTAGGAGACACTTGGTCTCAGGCCCTTGGAGATCGTTCGCTAATAGTCTCAAAGGATTGTTTTGTTTAATACTCTAGACAATGTCCCCAAAGTCTGTCATTTAAGCAGTAATGTGGATGCCAAGATATTTTTAATTAAAAGCGTACTATTTGAAGCCAGCCTTTGGCCTCCTATTCGTCATGAAGGTCCCTGAGTTCCAGCAGCCGTCACTAGGATAAGAATTTCTCCTTGTGTCCACAGGATGGCAGTATAGGTCAATGTTAAACCTCACTACACAGCCCACAATCCGACAGTGGGGTTTTGTTCAGAATTGGCACTCAACTCTCCTTTTCCCCATATGCCCACGGCCTCTTGCAACCCCGGCTCTAAACATTTCTCACTCCCGTTTTTTTCCAGTTTAAACAAAGGCAGCCCCTTCAGTTCACAAAGGACATTTATGAATGAAGATCCATACAATACCCCAGCTTCATTATAAAAGCCCCCCAGACACAGAAGACCAGAGTCCAGCTGCCCGCAAAACCACTTTGGGGCTGCTGAGTAGTTGTTTATAAATAGCAGTGGTCAGTTACACATTGCTCAGCAACCTGAGCTAATCGCTCCTAATCAATAAAGTCATTGAAGTGTAATAGCCTCATTGGCAGTAGATGGGCTCAGGTCCAGCCTGTGAGGGCATACTCTTCGTGAACAGTCAGATGGTAATTATTTAATCAGAGCAGCATGGCCTCTCACAGACCCAGTATGGAGAAATGTTTCCAAAGCCACGTTTGAGACATCTTTCCTCTGCTCCAGAGAAAAGGAAGGGGGCATTTTAAGCAGTAATGTGGATGCCAAGATATTTTTAATTAAAAGCGTACTATTTGAAGCCAGCCTTTGGCCTCCTATTCGTCATGAAGGTCCCTGAGTTCCAGCAGCCGTCACTAGGATAAGAATTTCTCCTTGTGTCCACAGGATGGCAGTATAGGTCAATGTTAAACCTCACTACACAGCCCACAATCCGACAGTGGGGTTTTGTTCAGAATTGGCACTCAACTCTCCTTTTCCCCATATGCCCACGGCCTCTTGCAACCCCGGCTCTAAACATTTCTCACTCCCCTTTTTTTCCAGTTTAAACAAAGGCAGCCCCTTCAGTTCACAAAGGACATTTATGAATGAAGATCCATACAATACCCCAGCTTCATTATAAAAGCCCCCCAGACACAGAAGACCAGAGTCCAGCTGCCCGCAAAACCACTTTGGGGCTGCTGAGTAGTTGTTTATAAATAGCAGTGGTCAGTTACACATTGCTCAGCAACCTGAGCTAATCGCTCCTAATCAATAAAGTCATTGAAGTGTAATAGCCTCATTGGCAGTAGATGGGCTCAGGTCCAGCCTGTGAGGGCATACTCTTCGTGAACAGTCAGATGGTAATTATTTAATCAGAGCAGCATGGCCTCTCACAGACCCAGTATGGAGAAATGTTTCCAAAGCCACGTTTGAGACATCTTTCCTCTGCTCCAGAGAAAAGGAAGGGGGCAGACAAAGTCTTCTTGATTTGAGAAATATTGGGTGCTGCTTCCAGACGTTAAATTAGAAACAAGGAACAAGGATATTCCTTGAACAAATAATTAAAATAGCATTCATTCTATTCTACAAGAGCAGGTAATTTTCAAAATGCCCCCCCCACCCACTTTAATCCCTTTAAATAGTATGACCATCTTCTAAGGTACACACAGGTCAGGTATGATATTCATTGGAGAAAACCACTCTATACCTTAAACTTCTTCAATGCTCATAGTTAACAATGCTTTCAAAATTGAGAATTAACCAAGAGAACAGTAGGATATACCTAGGAATTTGTCCTTTAAAGTCTTTTTTTGCACTGTTCCCTGTAGCAGAGATATCTTCTTTGGTAATATTCTCTTTCCTCTAGTCCTTTTTTAAAAATAGTATTATGCATTATTGAAAAGCCAATGCCACCTCTTGCCCTTCTTTATCTTCTATGGTGCTTAGCATGGGTTTAGGACAGGACTTCTCCAAATACACACTGTTTAACTCTTTGCCTAATGGATATAGCATGAGCATTAATTCCTGGAGATCTTCACTTTGCTAAGAAGTAGAGACCTAACATTTTTGAGTTTAAAACTTTATCAAGGCCAAAGTAAATACAAGTACTCTGCAAAATCACCACCAAAACTTCTTCAACAAAATCCTAAAAAAAAAAAAAAAATTATTGGAATCTCCTAAGATTAACATGCAAAAATCTAGAAATGAAGATTAAAAAAAGATCATGTTTAACTTAAACTTTAGCCTTTCTTTCAGGAAATAAAGGAAAATCATGATATTACATGATAGATGCAATTTTCCTAATATTACTTTCCAAATCTCAAATGTGTGTGTTTGTAGGCCTCAGGAAAATGATGTATTTTTGAATGCAACTGGAGAGGTTTAACAAAGAAAGCCTTTTCTGGTCTCGATGGGGGGAAATCGGCTTTAGACTGTTAGCAAACACATCTAAAAGTTCAATGAACTTCAGTTGGTTGCTATGCCAACCAGCAGAAGACCTGTCCAGATATGAATTGATCACACAAATAAAAATCTCCCCAAAGATGATGCTTCTTTGGCTTAAGGGCATAGTCTTTGTAACAACCCTTGAAAAATCAGAGGTCTGTCCGTTTGGAGAATTTATTTCGACCACTATCCAAATTTCCTCAGTGTATTATAAAATACTTTGATTTTTTTTCATTGAAAATTGAGCATTTACTTCCAAGAGAGAAATACCCTTTTTCTCTTCGTTCCCCAAGTGTAAAAGCAGCAAATACAGAGAAAGTAACATACATGGTGGTTCCTGATTATGAGAAGAAAGAATAATTAGAACTAAAACAGTAAATCTTGGGAAATGCTTTTGATTCCATTTTCACCTTCTGATATGAAGTTGGGCAATTTATCTTCATTTTTTAGCCTCATGCCTCCCACACCCTGCCATGGATAGGGTCCCTAAAAGGTGCAAAAAAGCCTTTTTGAAGAATCATTTTATAGTGTCTACTTTGAAGTTTTGTGACCTCCATATCCAAGAAGTGAACACATTTGAAGCTAAACTAATAGGCAACACGGGTAACATGGTAGTTGACACCAACTTCTAAGGGGTTGGAGGAGAAAACAATAAGGTAATCATTCTTTTCATATATATCCCATTATCATCCCTTTGGAAACTGAACTGGATGACTTTCTATTGTTAGATCTCTCTGTAGGCACCTAAGGAATAGAAGAGAGTGATCAAAACATTTGGAAATTGTTGTTCAGTCGCTAAGTCATGTCCAACTCTGCGACCCCATGGACTGCTGCACACCAGGCTCCTTTATTCCCACTACCTCCCGGAGTTTGCTCAAACTCAGGTCCTTTGAGTCAGTGATGCCATCCAACCATTTTATCTTCTGTTGCCCCCTTCTCCTTTTGTCCTCACTCTTTCCTAGCATCAGGGTTTTTTCCAATGAGTCAGCTCTTTGCGTCAAATGTCCAAAGTACTAGAGTTTCAGCTTCAGTCCTTTCAATGAATATTCAGGATTGATTTCTTTTAGTATTGACTTGTTTGATTTCCTTGCTGTTCAAGGGACTCTCAAGAGTCTTTTCCAGCACCACAATTTGAAAGCATGAATTTTTCAGCCTTTATAACATGTTTTCTGTATACTGTGAACATACAACTTTAATACATATGCCTAGCAACACAACAGAGAAGGCAGTAGCAACCCACTCCAGTGTTCTTGCCTGGAGAATCCCAGGGACAGTGGAGCCTGGTGGGCTGCCACCTATGGGGTCACACAGAGTCAGACATGACTGAAGTGACTTAGCAGCAGCAGCAGCAGCAACACATCCATAAAGGAGTCATCAAGCATTTATTAATATTACTATGTTTTATACAATATGACCTTGGCCCACTCATATTATTCTTACTTTAATTCCTCATCCCTATATTTGTTCAAAATTTGACCTTTTAGCTTTTATCTCCCATTGCTATCTGTATAGTCACCTCTGAAATACACACAGAAATTTGGATTCTCTGGTGTATCATCTGCAGGACTTATTCTGTAAGGAATATAGTTTTTACCTCTGGATCATCCCCTTTACTCCTAATTTCTGGATTTTCACTTCATGTTAGGTAATTTTGTCCTTAGCCTCTCCAAGAAAGCCTTGGATTCCCCCAACAAAGGGACCCAACAAGGTATAGAGTGGATATTGTGAATATTAATGATTTTAGATTAGGGTTTTAATAGTTCAGATTAAGGAACAGATCTTCGACAAAGGGCATCTGTGATATTAATTCCTGGGGAATGTGAAGTATGCTCAGTGAAATTCACATTGTGTGTGAAAATAAGAAAATGACAAGCCAAAAAGTGAACATGTATTTCTCAGTGGGGAAGTTCAGTCTATGCGCCCTTGGTTTTCAAAGTGGGTCATATCTCCAACACAAAAATTTTGGGACTATTCACCTTGTGTTTCAATCCCACAGGAAGTAATACTATTCCCAGGTGGTGCTAGTGGTAAAGAACCCATATGTCAATGCAGGAGACATAAGAGACAAGGGTTCGATACCTGGGTTGGGAAGATTCCCTGGAGGAGGGCATGGCAACCCACTCCGGTATTCTTGCCTGGAGAACCTCATGGTTAGAGAAGCCTGGTGGGCTACAGTCAGTAGATTTGCAAAGAGTCACTGAAGCGACTTACCACACACACACACACACACGTAGCCTGAAATGAATAAATCCTAGATTTACACCCCAATGCAATTCCAGCACTCAGAGATACAGAAGCTTCTACCTTTCTGCTTTTGAGTAATGATTTAGATTCATGAACTCGTTTGGAAAGAAAAAAGGAGAAATAGCTCTCAGATAAATATTCACACAGTTGCATATTCCCACAGGAAGCTTCCAATAAAGCCTGTGACTTAGAAAATCTTCAAGTCAATAACAATTTCTAACCCGTGTTCTCTCTCTGCTCTGTAGTAAACCAACACTGGGCTGTTGAAGAAGAGAAACCTTGAGTTAAAAGGTATGATTTGAAAGCGTTCCTAAATAAACATAGTTGTGGAAGGGTTGGTGGGACAGGTGGCAGTGAGCTGTTGGCAGGGGCAGAATCTGGGGCGATGGTGATCTTGGTCATAACTTCTGAAAGTGCTAAAGAACCCAGCTGTGCTGAGCATACTCCTTAAGCAGTACTGATGCTTTACACCTTTCCTATTATCTCATGGATCAGTACGGTGAAACCAAATTTATAAGCAGGCCTTATCCTTACAAGAAAAACACACCCTCCTCTATTCACAATTCTCCCCCACCCCCACCCAGTGGAAAACAGTAGTGAAGTGCAGAGCGGGCATTTTTTAGGAAATGGTATTTGAGTCTAGGATGAAACAACTAGAGAGAGAAGTCTGGATGATAAACAAAACTTTCTAAGAGCCGTGTAACTGGAAACCATCAAGAGGGCATTAAAGAGACAGCAGTCCTATTAACGGCTACTTTGGTCTTCAAACTGGTCTCTGATGGTTTAGGGGTTTGGTTGAGGTTGTTCCTGTATCTCCTGTGGCAATTTGTCGGGGGGTGAGGAAGAACAGGTGAGCTATTGTTTCTCAAACTTCATTTTAATCAGAGCAGCTTTATTTTTACCTGTTTTGTATATTGGGATTCTGTGAAGGACTGTGATAGGGAAGAACTTTGTATTCTAAATTAATCACTAAAGGGATATAGCCTATATGCTACATTGTGCACAGTAGTCCATTTTTGGGAAACCTGCCTCCCAAGTAATGAACGTTAAGTTAAAGTACCTTTGTTTACCTTACAGGAATCGGCCCATCTGTAAATGGTTGCGGGAAGGAAGACATGAACACATACCCTTCGGAGTCTGGCTGGAACCAGAACCTTACCTCCTCCCCTTTTAGTATAAAAAGCCTACATCTTAACTCAGAGATGATGGTTCTTTGGGATTCTGATCCACCATTTTCTTGGTCTGCTGGCTTTCCAAATAAAGTCACTATTCCTTGCCCCAGTAACTTGTCTCTTGATTTATCAGCCTGTCACGGAGCCAGCAGTTCAAACTTGGACTCCATAATAGGATCTCATTTAAAGAATCGAGTTGTTAAAAAAATAGAGGAATTACCAATGATAAAAACCTGTTGCACATGGCAGCCGGGCAGGGTGGGGGAGGCTCAGAGAGAATGTTTGAGTCTTCTGTGTAAGTCAGTGAAAAGATAAAGGGTAAACCTCTGTGCCTCAGTTCCCCACATCACTAGTTCATGAAGTACCATGCCTCAGTCAACAATATCAGTATCTCTTGGGAACTTGTTATAAACACAATTTATTGAACCCTACCCAGATCTACCTGATACAGAAATTCTAGAAATCAGCATTTTAACAGGTCTTCAATTATTTCTGATGCACACTCAAGCTTGGGATCAACTGCCACAGGGCCTATATACCAAATAAAAGAAGTAAGGTAAAATTATGAAAAAGTAGCTGTTAGTGCAGATTCTAAGGAAACTCTCTTCCAAGCATTTCAAATCAGTCCCATCCAGTCCAAACCCTTGTAGAGAGGATTGTTTTTCAGTTTCAGGGATAGGAAAATGCCTCCAGTCCTTCTATTCCTCCAGCCCTATAAATATCAGTCAAAATAAAGCGCTGTCCTTACAGCCATTAAATATTCCCTTGGCAGCCCAATCTCAGCCCAAAAATGTTTACTTGAAAATATGTAGAGTTAGGTAGGAGTCACTAATAAAGCAACCGACAGATTCTAATGTCTACTGGAGAGATGCAGACTTGTACTGATATTTTATGGACTCACTTTTTGAAATAACTGTTGTTGATAAGTTCCACTCCATCTGGGTTACGAGATGATGCGCAACACACCTTGGAACAGTGCTGGAGGAAGCTCTAGTTGAAAGGACTAGGGTAGCGTGAGAGGATGGCCACTGTCTTCCTAGAACCAGGACAGTGCATAAGAGTTGCCTTCCTGGAATGATGAGACCTCTAAGTGAGATTGTTTTGAGAGATGGATTCCACTGGAGATGCATACGGACTTTTCCTCGGGTGGGAACCCAGCTCTTCTCAACGTTTCAGTGCTATGATGTTACACCGCTAGATGGCTCCAGAGTGTCTCTAGCCTGTGTTTGAAAAGCCAGTGCTGTGATAATTGGCATGTATTTTGTGAGCCATCCCCAGCCATCTTCATCCACTGTTGACTCCCGCTCGACCGAAAGTGATGTCTCCTTTTCTCCCTCTATCTTCTAAGAGTAGCCCAACGGTGGTGTCTGGAAGGAGGGGAAGAATGTTACAGACCAGTAAAGCACTTGTTTTCTCCACATTCCAAACTTTAAAACTCAGCTTCAAGCAGATGATATGTGTATCCTCAAAGTGTGGAGTAACATTCCATCCTTGAAAATTATCACATTTCATAACTTAGGTGGTTGGGTTATTAGGGTCAAAGGTCCCCAGTCCTTAAAGTCTTGCTTAATCAGGAGAGACTGAAAGATAAATTGTTAAGCGTTATCTTTACCTGAGTTGCCCTTTTATATTCTTTCTAGAGGAGTTGGTCAGAGTGGAAATGAAAGTTGTTGTTTTTGTTTTCAGAGTTTTAACCTCATTGTAGTTGTTATCATTTTCTTTTTAATCTGTGATATGAACTCAGTTTCTTCCAGGCTCAGTTTTCTCTTCTAAATTGAGCCAACATGATGACAAACGCCAATACAGGCGGTCACGTGTACCAAACCCTCCTGGTGTGATTGTTACTGGATGACCATTTTGAACCAAGAGAAAAACACCCACAAACTGAACTTAGCTATCTAGATGCCTAAAGTGGCATTTGAACCAAGTGCCAAAGAGCTGAGTTTAGAAGGAAAAGAACTGAAGGGTTGAGAAGTCTGTGCCAGAGTGAGAGGTTCGCAGGCAACCAAAGCCATAAGTCATTGGGGGCCACGAGGACAATGATCATGTGAAGGCTCAGAGAAACCAGTCTGTACAGCAGAATGGGGGAAAATACCAAAAAAGAGAGAAGACACAGACTCAGAAAGATACACAGTGTGACTACCCCAAACATTTCCAGTTTATATGAGCACTGCTTGCTTTCACATCCATCAGATTCTACACGTGATTCTCTGAGTCTTTTCATTCTCCTCTGCCTTTTCAAGTTCTCTTCACACTAACTGGTAAAGATCCCTGAACAGGTCCTTTGTTCCCGACCAACAAAAATCTAGAAAGCATTTTTCATTTTTAGTTTCTTAAAACTTTTTATTTTATATTGAAATACAGCTGATTAACAACGTTGTGATAGTTTCAGGTGGACAGTAAAGGGACTCGGCCACATATATACATGTATCCATTCTCCTCCCATTCAGGCTGCCATGTAACACTGAGCAGATTTCCCTGTGCTATATAGTAGGACCTTGTTGGTTACCCATTTTAAATACAGCAGTGTGTACATGTCCATCCCAAACTCCCTAACTGTCCCCTCCCCCCGTTCCTCCTTCTTGGTGACCATAAGTTCATTCTTAACGTCCGTGTGTGTGTGTGTGTGTGTGTGTGTGTGTGTGTGGACGTGTGTATTAGTTGCTTAGTCATGTCCGACTCTTTGCAGCCCCATAAACTGTAGCCCACTAGGCTCCTCTGTCCTTGGAATTCTCCAGGCAAGAATACTGGAGTGGGTTGCCATTTCCTTCTCCAGGGGATCTTCCCGACCCAGGAATCAATGCCAGGTCTCCTGCACTATAGGCAGATTCTCCACCATCTAAACTACCAGGGAAGCCCCTTAAATTTGGGTAGAAGTCATCCTTTATCATAAGACAACTCCATATACTAAATTCCGATGGTTGAACTGATAAAGGAGGATGGATTTCTGACTTTTAAAAACACTAAGACTTGCTGAGAAAAAAATATATATTAAAATTTTTTTCTTGACCCTTGTTGCTAGATTGGTACAACAAACTTGGTAAGCAGGAATCCGAGACCATGCGGTCAGCCCCTGGGCTTGGGGCTGGGAAAATGCACCCTCTTCTTCCCCACCCACTCTCCACAGCATTGCTACCTTTCAAAAGAACGGACTAAAATGAAGATCTTGTCTCTGAGTCCTTGGCCCCAGTAGATTTTGTGTTCTATGTCAGCACCATTTCCTGAAAGACTGACAGTGTTGGTCTCTGATAAGTAAAATTTTCAAAGAGTAATCTGATTTTTTTTTCACATCTTGATTTAAGGCATCTTGCTTATAAGAAAAAGTAAAATAAAATAAAACATGAATAAAATGCCTTAATATGGCCTTCATGGTCCCCGGTCTGCTCACCTCTCCAGTCTCATCCGAGAGCACTGTCCCCATCATTGTCTGCGTCCAGCCACTCTGACCTTTCAGATTCTAATATAAGCTATTCTCTTTCCAGCCTCATGGCCTTTGGATATTCTTTCCCTTCTTCCTGAAACTCACCTCCCTCTTCAACTGTTCCTACTTAACTCTTTCATTCATCATCTTCACCTCAAATGCTAATTCTTTCAGGAAGGAATTCATAACCTTTAAAAGAAAAGGCTCATTTTCATAGCTCATTGTTTGTTTCCTGCCTAACACTTAATTCTAGTTTGAAGTACTTATTTATTTAACTGAGTGTCGTCACCTGTTCCCTCTCCAGACAGGAAAGTTTATGAAAGCGCAGCTTTTTAATGTTTTTGTTCACAATTGTATGCCAAGTTGCAAGACGTTCAGTACACCTTACATGAAGAAAGTAAAGAATGAATGAACCTGTGAACCTGAAAACAAGTCCCAAATCCTGGAGCCTATTCCAGAGACATGTTTTTATTTTTCTGTTGATACTTCAGTTTCCTTTACCTCTGATGTGTATTTATTCTTTATTGTGTGTGTGAATGTAAGGCTGGTACAGTGTGTCTGTTGGCATTGTATGGTTCTTGGAAAACCTTATATTTTGGAAGCAAATGTAA
>SJYX01014312.1:404855-454601 GCA_006410675.1 Oreotragus oreotragus
GGTGGTGTCATCTGCATATCTGAGGTTAATGATATTTCTCCTGGCAATCTTGACTCCAGCTTGTGCTTCTCCCAGCTCAGCGTTTCTCATGATGTACTCTGCATATAAGTTAAATAACTTACTTATAGTCAAATCCCTATTAAATGGTGAGACTGTGATTTAAACCTAGGTCTACCTCACTAAAAAAACCAAGCTATTCAGCACTCACTGTCTCTTAAATTTTCCATTTCTTTATTTTTTAATGACAATTTTTATAATATAATTATTGAACCCATTTTTTCAAAAGCAGGAGGTGTCATGAACTCAGATAAACGTGATAATTTCAGACAAACCTCTCCATGATTCACATACATAAAACCAAATATAATGCTATTTCAAGAAGCCATACTTAGACAAATATCTAGAAATTTCCAAATAGTTGAACAATAAATTGCATTTTTCACTCTTCATCAGAATGGTTTGTCATTTTTATATATCAAATAATTTATGTGTTTGTTTTTAAAGTAATTTATTTTTCTTAGAAAACAGTGACCTGCTGTTTCTAAAAACAAGGTTCAATTCCTAATTGCTAAAACCATTTTAACGTCCCTTGATTAGGATGGAAGGAGAATAAAAATGCTGGGGTAAAGTAACCATTCACGGCATTTATCTGCTTTCACAAATCATTCTAGAAGTAAATCTGTGCTCTCTGTCTACTACAAGTTTTTAGAAGTCTTTAAAAGTCATTTTTAATAACAGAGAATGGGGCCTATACATAGCTTTAATAATTTTTTTAATGTGGAAACTGTAAGTTCAAAACTCAAATCAAATGTGCTTTGTGAGCTTTAGAATATGGGATTGTGCAGCCATCTGGCCTCCAGGCCACCTCTGCATATAAGACATTAATAACATTTTTAATTTAAGTAATAGATAAATCTGTTTCAAGTGCCTCAGCATCCATTCTCAACATCGCCTGCAGATCTGTTGATCCTAACTAATATTTTCAAGCTGTGGTAAGGTTATTGGTGTTCTGAAGCAATCTGGAAATACCAAGTTCTTATGCCAGGAAGTGGGTCAAACTGTAATCTCTTCATGTTACTGTTTTGATTTCAGAAATAGCTCTGTCCTTCACACGGTGGGAGCCTGTATATTTTACCCTTCTCATGGATTTGATTACAGCTGCCATTCTGTGTTTCAACGAAAACTTTATTAAATATCTACTTTTAATTAACCTCTCTGGCACTGGAACCTCTCCCCAGCCTCAACCTATTTTTAGTTTCTCAGAACCGTTTCACTTTTCTCCTTAAATAGTCATTGCATAATATGCCATTCTCTAGTAATTATTACAAAATAGCATCGTATTTGCTCAGCCAAGAGAGACCAGACAGTATGTGGTTTTAGAGTCAGAGAGATTTACGTTTGGATCTTAGCTCTGCCACATGAAGCTACATGATCCTGGGTGGGTTACAGTCTATCTCTGGACACACTTGCTAGTGAGATGGAGACCTCACGGGTTGTCAGGAGGATCTTACTCCATAAGCAACTGCCTTCAGTGCCCAGAACAGTTGTTTGCTTTAGATGTTAATTCCTTTCCTTTCTGTTTAGTGTGTGCATAAATCTCATAATGAAATTGATGAAACAGTGATTTTCTTTCATCTCTTGTTCTTTCATTTTATCTTTCCCTTTGGAAGAAACTTATATTTCTTATGTTGTTTTATTTGAGAATTTTGCAAAGTCCAGCTTGCCCTATTTCACTTTTTTTAAACCCAGAAATGGTTCTCTCTCAGTTGATTCTTNGATGAAACAGTGATTTTCTTTCATCTCTTGTTCTTTCATTTTATCTTTCCCTTTGGAAGAAACTTATATTTCTTATGTTGTTTTATCTGAGAATTTTGCAAAGTCCAGCTTGCCCTATTTCACTTTTTTTAAACCCAGAAATGGTTCTCTCTCAGTTGATTCTTCTAATAGTGGGCCAAGAAGGTGTATTTACTCCAAGAGTGTCTCTGTCATCTGGGTACCTGATGACATCTGACTTTCTCCTTGGCTTCTTTCTTCATGATGCTGGTGGGGACTAGGAGTCAGTATCCAGGTACCACAGATACCCGAAAAAAGAGAATGATTTTTTTCAAACCAAGCAGCAAAGTAAATCAACATACATTTATTCACCTATTTTGTTCTTTTAATAAAAGTCACAATAAGTCTACTGGCCATAATATGCTCATGTTCATGATACTAGATGTGACTGATTTTTTTTTTTCATCCATTCATGCATTTAAGGAGGGCATGGCAACCCACTCCAGTACTCTTGCCTGGAGAATCCCCATGGACAGAGGAGCCTGGTGGGCTACAGTCCATGGGGTTTCAAAGAGTCAGATATGATTGAAGTGACTTAGCACAGCACATGCGTTTGAAGAACATTATGCCTGTCTCTTATACACATCTAGATGTGTATAAGAGACAGCATCCAGCCATCTCATCCTCTGTCGTCCCCTTCTCCTCCTGCCCCCAATCTCTCTCAACTCTTTGCGTGAGGTGGCCAAAGTACGGGAGTTTCAGCTTTAGCATCAATCCATTCATGCATTTAAGGAGGGCATGGCAACCCACTCCAGTACTCTTGCCTGGAGAATCCCCATGGACAGAGGAGCCTGGTGGGCTACAGTCCATGGGGTTTCAAAGAGTCAGATATGATTGAAGTGACTTAGCACAGCACATGCATTTGAAGAACATTATGCTAAGCAAATGGGAAAGCATAAAAATGAATCTCACCTGAACCCTTGTTCTCAAGGAACTGACAGTCTGTTAAAAAATGAGACACACATTACAATGGATTTCATGGAACGTGAGAACCCAAGAAAATAACCCAAGGAGTTCTTGAAGGTTTGGAGGGGAAGGTTACTTTCAGCTGCAGGAAAGAAAATGAATATACCTAGAGAATGACCCAAGTATTTCAAGTTAACCTTCATACATTATCTTGAAACAGTTTAGGAATAGTTTAGAAATAGTGATCAGGGTAGAGAGTGATCAGTAGTGAAGAATTAGCTGAGAGGGTATGCTATCTAGTAAGTTGTTTTGGGATTATGTTTGCTTAGCAAATACTTGTTATTTTATTTACAAAGTGAGTCACTGTCCAACTGGCGATAGGCTCAGTGGTGCAGTTAGAAACACAATGCTAAAGTATGTATTTCTGGCATAATAAAATGTCATGAATGCTATAAGTGCACCCTTGACTCTTGACATGATCTCTCCTCCAGCTACATATAGCAAACAACAAAAGTTTGTGACTCTGAGCTACTCTGATCAAAGAGACTTGATATTTCTTTTTTAATATTTATTTGGCTGTACTGAGTCTTAGTTGTGGCATGTGGTATCTAGTTCCCTAACCAGGGATCAAACCTGGCCTGCATTAGAAGCACAGAGTCTTAGCCAATGGGCTAATCAATTATCTAAATTTCAGTGTACATCTCTACAGAACAGGAATGGCATTAGAGAATCTCATCTTCTTGCTCCTATCTTTTATCTTGTGTTCCCTTTTCCTTATTTGCAACTGAGTAGTCAAATGCATGTAAACAACCTCATAATGCATAGATTGTTACCAGTCTCTCAACCTACACCAGCATTTGGAGTTAATTTCAACTTAGAAAGTGTGTTTATGTGGGCTCACGTATGGGAACCAAGGACTTCCCAGGTGGGCACTGGTAAAGAATCTTCCTGCCAATGCAGGAGATGCAAGAGACTCAGTTTCAATCCCTGCATGGGGGAAGATCCCCTGCAGTAGGAAATGGCAACCCACTCCAGTCTTCATGGCTGGAAAATTCCACGGACAGAGAAGCCTGGTGGGCTACAGTCAGTGCATGAGTACCCAGTCACGTCCAATTCTTTGAGATGATATGGACTGTAGCCTGCCAATCTCCTATGACCACGGGATTTTTCAGGCAAGAATACTGGAGTGGGTTGTCATTTCCCCCTCCAGGGGATCTTCCCGACCCAGGGATCAAACCTGTCTCCTGCAACTACTGCATTTCAGGTAGATTCTTTAGCAATGAACTATCGGGGAACCCCAGCCTACAGTCCATGGGGTCGCAAAGAGTGGGACACACCTGAGCACAGCACACAGCAATCGGGAGCTAATGGATGTTTGTTATGGATAACTGTGCTCAGACTCACTGGAACTATCCTTTGGTTCTGTCACTGCCTTTTAGGATGAGCAGGTTTTGAAGACAACCCCATGTGGAGAGAACAGCATAAGCAAAATAGCAATCTATCAAATCAGAGGCCACATTTGAAGTGGGGAGCAGGAGATCATGCTGAAGTGAGTTTAATGAGATCCTAAAAGGTCTGGAATGCCTATGCAGAAAAAAGAAACAAACAAACAAACAAACAAGACTTGCTTATCTTTTCAATATGGAATCCCTGGAAGTGAATGGAGTAATATGGTCTTAACAAAGATCAGTGTTGTGATCTAGAAAAGGAAACCTAGAAACATGCCATGTCAGGGTAACACAAACAGCAACAGAAAGCAACTCATATCCCTCTAGTAAGGGCAGAAGCAATTTCATTATCAAATGAGTGATTCTCAAGTGGTTCTCTGGACTTGTTTGTTATTTATAGCATGTAATTAAATAAAACTTAACTTTGTAACATTTTATTTTACTAAATAGCTGTCAGATATCAGCATTTATTTAAAGTCAAACTATTTATACACGTACTTTAGAGAAGTCAGCAATTAAGTCTACACACTCAGACTTATTTTGATAGTCGTTTCCATGGTGTAGTGATTTTTTTTTTCCAGTCTTAGAGCTTTCAGTGATGTTGCTGCTGCTGCTAAGTCACTTCAGTTGTGTCCAACTCTGTGCGATCCCAGAGACGGCAGCCCACCAGGTTCCCCTGTCCCTGGGATTCTCCAGGCAAGAACACTGGAATGGGTTGCCATTTCCTCCTCCAATGCGTGAAAGTGAAGAGTGAAAGTGAAGTCGCTCAGTCGTGTCCGACTCCTAGCGACCCCATGGACTGCAGCTTACAAGGCTCCTCCATCCATGGGATTTGCCAGGCAAGAGTACTGTGATGTTAGGTGGGTTTATTTATTTTTTTCAAAATGGATGATTTATAGGTTATTATTCCAATGATTTAATTGGTAAACCAAACTGGCAGTTTTAAATGTGGTAATTTATTATTTAATGACTGGTTTTCAAACAACCATTTCTTTTATTCGATAATGAAAGGTATTATTGTCACTCTCATTCTGCAAACCCTGGTATGATATTTCCAACATCATAACATTCGATTATATTTTGGGGAGGACTAGTCAGGTTGTGTACTTAGCAGTGTATGCTGTGGTCATAGAACTGCTTCCAAATGGCGCGTAAGCCCGAAGATTTATTGTTGGATCAAACACTGGTCTGAAATAACAGAGTTCTAAAGGTGCTCTTTAGATGGATTTTTTTATTTTAAGCATCTAAAAAAGAGACAATTTTGTCCCCTCACATCACTTCCCTTTCTGTTTTTCTCTTTGCATTCTTTAGGTTTAAAACAATGCTAGGCAAATAGTAGGCACTCATTAAATAAAGGTATGATTGAAGAAAAGACCACTCCTATTCTGAGATTGTTTCAATGTCGGAAGGGGTTCCTACTTCCAGGAGGAGTTCTGCAAGGTAGGATTTTAGTATCCTTTGGACCCCATTACTCAAATCCGATCCTTCTTTTAATTTAGGAAGGAGGAGATCAGGTGTGTGTTAATGAATTTAAAATCCATTTCTGGCATTTTAGCTAAGAGATCACAGCAAGTTGTTTTCCTTTTCTGAGCATTACCTTCTCTCATCCTTAAAATGGGGATAATAAAATATCAGACTTGAGATTAGCATCAAATTAAATGAACATATATAAGTACCAAGTCAGCATCTTGAATATAGAGGTACTCAACAGATCTTTCTGTGTCCTAGTAAAATGATGTTTAATATTGAAATGCATGGGTCCTTGATTCTGTATCATTGTTCTATTTCTATCCATGTATAAGTTCACACTTAGAGATTGGGCTCTACTAGCCTTCTCCAGCCAATGGCATGATGGAGATGTTCCACAAAAGCATTGACATTTTCATAGATGTTCAAGTTTATCAATACCTTAACAGCAGAAAGCAACATGACACTGCAAAGCAATTATCCTCCAATTAAAAAAACAAATATTAAAAATCACAAAGAAGCACAATGCACTAGATCCCTTAACACATACTATATATGAGTTGTTTCACTATATTTAAAACTATGTGAATACTCAGGTGTCTCTGATAGCTTACCAAATGTTTGCTATTTATTTCTATGAATGATTAACAAATTTTGTTGAACATCTTTTTAGTTCAGTTCAGTCGCTCAGTCATGTCCAACTCTTGGCGACCCCATGGACTGTAGCATGCCAGGCCTCCCTGTCCATCAACTCCCGGAGCTTGCTCAAACTCATGTCCATCAAGTTGGTGATGCCACCCAACCATCTCATCCCCTGTCATTCCCTTCTCCTCCCGCCTTCATCAGGGTCTTTTCAAATGAGTCAGTTCTTTGCATTAGGTGGCCAAAGTATTGGAGTTTCAGCTTCAACATTAGTCCTTCCAGTGAATATTCAGGACTGATCTGCATTAGGATGGACTGTTGGATCTCCTTGCAGTCCAAGGAACTCTCAATAGTCTTCTCCAAAACCACAGTTCAAAAGCATCACTTCTTCGGCACTCAGCTTTCTTTATAGTCCAACTCTCACATCCATACATGACTGCTGGAAAAACCATAGCCTTGACTAGATGGACCTTTGTAAGTAGCCTACGGTTAGAAGCACCTCTAGCAGTATGGTTGGAAGAGAAAAGTCTCCCTCATTATGCTGTCATTTGTAGAGTGTTAACTGTGTTGAAGTAGTGGTAACCCACTCCAGTATTCTTGCCTGGAGAATCCCATGGACGGAGAAGCCTGGTAGGCTATAGTTCAGGGGGTCGCAAAGAGTCGGACGCGACTGAGCGACTTCACTTACTTACTCACTTAATGCCCTGGGCTTCCCTGGTGGCTCAGAGGTTAAAGCATCTGCCTCTAATACAGGAGACCTGGGTTCGATCCCTGGGTCGGGAAGATCCCCCGGAGAAGGAAATGGCAACCCACTCCAGTATTCTTGCCTGGAAAATCCCATGGACGGAGGAGCCTGGTAGGCTACAGTCCATGGGGTTGCAAAGAGTCGGACACGACTGAGCAACTTAACTATAACTATACTTAATGCCCTGGGGGAGCCTGGTGGGCTGCCGTCTATGATGTCACACACAGTCGGACACGACTGAAGTGACTTAGCAGCAGCAGTAGCAGCAGCAGTGCTTTGCCATATGTGCATAAAATATTAATGACATCATAGTACATCCTTATCTCTGATAAGTTTTAGGGTGAGGTCTGTAATAAACTATCCCAAACTACAGCCCAGTTGTGGGCCTTGAAAGTCACTTGAAGATTTCTTCCCAGCATATCTGGAGCTGTTTTTTCAAACATCACCTCCACACTGTTTTTACCTGGACATAATGCCATGCATTGTCCTTCACATTATTACAAAGTGTATTAAAATTATGCCTTAAACCATTCCCAGAAATAAATATCCAATCTCAGATGTCTCTGTGTAAGCAGGAATGAGCATGATAATTATTTTTGACGCTGTTGGCATATTTGTCATAGATTCAAATGCATATGCTTGGAAGTTGGATGTGTGTTTTAGCACAATGAATTGAGTCAATAGGAATCACATTCATGTTTCAGACTTAAGAGCAAGAATGATAAGAAGCATTCATTGTGGGCTTCCCTGGTGGGCCAATGGTAAAGAATCTATCTGCCAACGCAGGAGGCATGGGTTTGATCCATGATCCAGGAAGATTCCACATGCCACAGAGCATCTAAGCCTGTGTAGCATAACTATTGATCCTGTTCTCTAGATCCCAGGAGCCGCGACACTGAGCCCATGTGCCACAAATACTAAAGCTGGAGCACCCTAGAGTCCATGCTCCACAAGAGAAGCCACTGCAATGAGTAGTTTCCACTTGCTGCAACCTAGAGGAAAGCCCATGAAGCAACGAAGACCCAGCACAGCCAAAAATATAACTAAATAAAATTATTAAAAAGTATTCATTGTGCCAATATGAGGTATCAAACATGATATTAACCACTTTTATGAATTAGCATAGTTACTTTTCATTCAAATCCAATCAGTTACATTCAATTTTCCTCCTTTTTTCAGATGTGAAGGCTGGGATTCAAAGACATTAAGTACATGACTTGTGAAGGACACTCCTAAACAGAGGTCATTCAACTTCCAAAGTACAGAGTATAATAATGTAACGTTGTAACTTCTGACCTCCATGAAGGCTGGCAGTGTACACCTGGCATCATGTTAAATTTCCCAATTCTGGGTCCATCCCCAACAGAGAATGCTGTGATGATCATGAATGTTTGTACAGAGCTCTATTATACCTGAGCATTCCCAGCCTGTAGTTTTTAGGTGTCTATGAACTGTCACTGGACTGGCATGGCAAAGAACGTTTTTACAGCATCCTTCAGCCCCAGAAAGCAGAAGCTGAAGGACTCCTCCCCAGCTGTAGAAAGGCAATTATTTCTAAACCAGCCCACTCATGTTAAACTCTTGTATGAACATAATGAATGACAAAGGAGTTTGAATCATCTACAGTGCATCTGTGGAATTTGAGGAAACTTTGCCACAAGATAGATCAGACAAAGCCAACCAGCATCCCTGATGGAAAGTGATTTCTGCTTTAATTGAAATGAACGCTATGAACAGCTGCCAGGTGAGGTGGGTGAGCGTGGGTGGGAGGCGACTGGGACAATCTCTGCAGCTGAGACCAGATTAATTTATATTTACTTATTTATTTATTTCTCCTTTGGGGAAAGAAAGGCAAGGCAAGTATATATTGCCGATTAATTTATTGAACCAATGAAAATGTCATGAAAACATTTCAGAATTGGACTGTGTGGGAGACAAACATGACTTTAGATTGTGGGAGAAAGGCTTAATTTTCAGCTGCCACATAGACAAATGGAAATACTTCACAAAACTTAAAAATACAGATAAAGGATATAAGGTAGACAAATCTAAAAAAAAAAAAAAAGCTGTTTAGGATAATAGATTAAAGGGGAAGTTAAGTCACACTCTTTTGCTAACAACAGCATAACAAAATGCATATTCTTGTCCAATAGGACTGCACACTAGAAAGGAGTTAGTTTAATTTTCTTTAGCTTGGATGGGTAATAGGAACTTAGAACTACAAAGGCCACAGAAGTCATGTCCTCCAACCCACTCATGTTATAGAAAACTGAGACTCCCAGAGAAAGGACGACAATTATCCATTTGTATAAATCCTTGGTGAAGCAAGCAAGAATAAATATTAAACAGATTGAGCCAACTGAGATAATATGCTCTGGACAGCCATGATGACTTTGCACATGCTCCTGTCTTCCTGCTCTTCAGTTACTTTGCTGTGTGTGAATTATGCTATTTCGTGAGACCATCCTTCATTGTTTCCCCAGTCTAAGAGAAGGAAAGCAACCACTCGAGATTAGTTGCTTTTTGCTTTCTCTCAGACATATTAAGAATTTATAGCCTTTCTCTTACCATTTAAATTTCCCAGGCTGATGACCTATTATTTCATTGCTTTTGATGAAGTAGAAATACTGGAAGAATAAGCATAATGTTGTAACTTGAATATAATTATAATTATAGATAATAGATGGCATTTATTGAGGGATTGCTATGTTATATTGCTGGGCATTGTACCAAATATACATATATATATACACATATATATATTTATACACTAACTTTGTAAGTTCTCAGAGCAACGCTATAATATACATGCAATTATTCTCTCCATTTTATACTTAAGGGATACAAAGAAGAGTGAGGTTTGGTAACTTGGCCATGGACATACGGCCATTTATTTATTGATAATAGTTCATTTTATGCAGTTTGACTGCCAAAATTGCATTTAAAAAAATTTGCTCTACTGTTTCACCAATGTGAACTCATTTTTCAGGAAAAAAAAAAAAAACTGATGTAAGAAATGAAATCACTTGTCAAGGCCACTGAGTCAGGAAGTAGTGGGGCTGAGATATGAATCTGAGTCTCTCTCCTCCTATGATACTGATCACCATAAGTGACCAATAGTATTGGATATTGTAAAGTGGACAGAGCAAAAGAGAAAGGCTAGTGAGGTGTGAAGTGATATCTTATAGGGAGTTGCTTCAGGTGAAGGTTATAGTTCTGGCTTCAGAGGATGGGTCCTAGATTTTGTATCAGTGCATTGTTACAAATTTGAAAAGGCAATCGGTCTCATGAGACACAAACTGGCTTCAATCTAGTCCAAGATTATTTTGTTGTAGGTGAATGGAGGTTCAGCATCTGCTCCATCTTCACCTCAAGGGAAGGGCTGAAGCTCTCTGAGTTCACAGATTCTTTCGTCTCCACACCCATGCCGGGTGAGCTGTCTCTGTTAAAAGTCAAGGAGTGTGTGGATCATTTTGACTCAGAGAAACTCCTTAATTTTCCAGCAATTATTTATATCTCTATTTACAGAGGCTCGGGGCATGTGTGCCCAATTTCAGCTGCCCTAATCCAGATGTAGTTCCACACAGCAGATGAGGCAGACTCAACATTCCACATTTATCTTAACTTTGTAGTTTCCAAGGAAACAGTACAGCAAGAAGACAGACACTGAGTTCTCAGTTCTGTATCAGCCCAGTGTTACACACTATTAGCACATCAAAGTAATACTGTGCAGTGTTGGCACCTAGTAGGTATTCAGGAAATGCCAGGAAGAAAGAATGAATGAATGTGTGAATGAATGGATATGCCAATAAATACGGTTGAGTTGGTTGTTATTGTTTCACAGTAACCAAACTCAAGGAACTGATTTATAAATTGATTAATATATCATCAATAATGCTTCTGGCAGATACTCAGCTCTGGGTATCTGCACAGGATATTTCTTGCTTGCTATCTATATTAATCAAGGAATCAATGTCCAAATCAGAAGGTCTCTAGGTGACCAGGAAACTAGAGCAAATAACGATAGCAACAACAACAAGAACACTCTTAATGGATCATTCTTACCAATTTTAAAAGTCTAGTGAATTTCCTTTTACATTTCTAAGTAGGTAATCATTATCTATAAATGAACTATATCCTTCCCATGAACAATATTTGAGTATTTTGGCAATTTTTTATTCTTTGAATCCCTTATTTTATTTCTAAACACTCAGTTACTAGTCATTAACTCAGCAAATCACTATTGAATTCTTTTGGTAAATGAGGCATTCTGCTAGATCCTGAGGATACAGTGATTGGCAAGACCATTCAAGGGCCCTCATCATGGAAGAAAATATGTTAAAAATATATAAGAATGAAGGATGTCCATGTTGTCTGTCCACTGATTAGGAAATGTACCTGCCAATGCAGGGGATATGGGTTCGGTCCCTGGTCCAGGAAGAGCCCGTATACAGCACTGCAGCTAAGTCCGTGAGCTCAGCTACTGAGCCCACAGGCCACAACTACTGAAGTCCAGGCACTCCAGAGCCCCCGCGCCACAACAAGAGAGGCCAGCGCAGCGAGAAAGCCTGAGCACCGCAGAGACGAGCCCCCCCTCACCGCAACCAGAGAAAGCCCCTGTGCAGCGACAAAGGCCCAGTGCAGCCAGAAGTAGATTAACCAATTAAAAAAGAAAATATACACAGTGATACATAGAAGTGTGAATGTTCAAAATGTTGTGAGAGGTATTAGTGAACACACAAGAGCATGCAACAGGAGGATTTGGATTTCTGAGTGACCGAGGAAGGTTGTCTGAGGAGGTGCCACATTACCAGGTGTTGGTATGGGAAGCAGCAGCTGTTCATGAATATTCTGGGGAAAGAATTCTAGGCTTAGGGGAATCGAATATATAAAAGGCTTGTGGCAAGAGAGACGCGATGGTTCACTCACTAAAAGCCTGTAATTATAATGTGACATCACAGTTTACATGTACAGCTTCTAAGATAACAATACACTTTACATGTAAATTTCCAATAATTTACTTAACAATTTATTTTTCCGATTGTGAACACACCATGGTATCAAGCACTGTGTGATGCCTGGTACATAGGATACAATGATCAGGACAGAATGGTACATTGCTTAAAACTGAAGGCAAAATCAAACACACAAGGTGATAGGAACTATGGGGAACAATAGAAACACAGTTAAAATGCATGTGACCCAGACTGAAGAACATTAGGTAAGTCCTGGAGGAAGTGACTCTCAGTTGAGATGTGAAGGTAGATTAAACACTGGGCATCTGAGTAGCTCCCAAAGCTCTTACATCGGCTGAGGCAGAACCCAACACTTGTGAACAACAGTCTTGAAAATCATACTTTAGGTAGATTTTGAAATATGTTTCCCAAGGGAATCTTTTACAGATGGTTAATTTCTTGAATTTCATGAATATAATGTCGATTTTTAATAGGCTTGGCTAGAGACCTATTTCTGACTTTATTTCTAAATACATAGCCCATAATTTTTCCACTTATTGATATGTATGCGAGTATATGTATATATACTTAGATACATGTATATATATGTGATATAGAAATAAAGATGTATAGAGAGAGACATATTGTCAAAAAACACATTTCAAACCACATAATTTCTGCCTGAAATAGTCCAAACTTCATCCTGGAAATATTGAGGGACTGCTGGTTAATGACAGAGCTAAGACTAGGACACTTGGTCTGGTGTTATAAATGCCTTGTCTTGAAAGGGAAAAGAGCAGCCCCCTTGAAAGAACTGTTATTGATTGGGTCTTTTCTTTGAATTGCTTAGAAACTGAAGTTGCCAGCAGAGATGCTATGAAGGATTTGTTGGAATCAACTTGGTGAGATTTTCTTGGGAGAAATTTTGCAGCATATTTAATCAGGCAACCAAGAAACAACAGCTGCTTGTGTATGAAGCATCAGTAAAGCTGCTAAGATTTATATAATCTTTAGTGTTCAACAGATTGCTAGCATTTATAGGACAGTCAATGTTTGCCTATGCTCACATGCAGTCATATATGCCACCTTTCCCACTGCCTCTGAACTGAAGGATTTCTGAAAAGGGAAATACTTTAGAGAGGGAAGGAATAAGAAGTAGAAGACAGAGTATTCAGTAGTCAAATAACTGGAAATTTGTCTAATAAAAAGCAATGGAAGCAGTACCCACTTGTGATGGAAAAAACAGTTCCTTAATTTAGACCAAAGATATATTCATATCTATTCCCATAGCAGTAGAATCACTCCTCTGGCATTATGCTTTGTGGCTAAATCAGTGTAATAATATTTATATGTTCTGGTCTAAATAAGGGGAAATTTATAACTCTAGATGACTACTAGCCACTTCATTAGAAAGCTAATGGTTATCAAATGTCATTGGTTCCAATTTCCCCTAAGTAGAACAACTGATGAATCCAGACAAAGGAACTTCGAGATGTAGACTTGAAGAAACTGGAACGGGAACGTATCTTAGAGATTATTCAGGATATACTTCACATGTAACAAAAGAAGGTGCCGATGAAAAATGGAGATGATGCTACTGACAATAGCAAGAAAAACTTGACTCTTGGCCCAGTGCTTTCTCCTTAACTTTCCTCTGCCTTAAATCAAAGTTCCTCAGTATGACATGGAGGTTCTCAAGAAAATCTCCTTCTTCCATTCTAATCTTATTCTGCAGTTTCCTAATGCATTGGTTTTCCAACACATGTATCTCCTCAAAGGAATCCTTCTCATGCCCTCCTCAAAAATCTGGTTTCACACAGTTTCTCTTTCTTTTCATTGAAGGTCCTCTTTCTTCTTCATCATTTATTTCAAGATCTAAGTTAAAGCCCACCTCCTTGCAATCAGGACTCTGAGTTAAAGATGAGATCTACTTTATTCTGAGATAATAGAACATAAGGGGCTTCCCAGGTGGCACTAGTGGTAAAGAATCCGCCTGCCAATGCAGGAGATGTAAGAGATGCAGGTTCAATCCCTGGGTCAGGAAGATCCCCCTNGCCCACCTCCTTGCAATCAGGACTCTGAGTTAAAGATGAGATCTACTTTATTCTGAGATAATAGAACATAAGGGGCTTCCCAGGTGGCACTAGTGGTAAAGAATCCGCCTGCCAATGCAGGAGATGTAAGAGATGCAGGTTCAATCCCTGGGTCAGGAAGATCCCCCTGAGAAGGAAATGGCACCCTACTCCAGTATCCTTGCTGGGAGAATCTCATGGACAGAGGAACCTGCTAAGCTATAGTCCATGAGTCACAAAGAGTCAGACATGACTGAGCATCTGAGCAAGGACTATAGACTATATGGTCCTCGTCACCTCCTTCAGCAGTGGTTTTACATTGCTTCTTAGAGGCAGGATAATAGAATAGAAAAGCTTGGCAAGTACAGATTCAATATCTACTTTTACATTTTGCCCACTGCACACTCTATATGTCAGTAAAGATAGGCCCTACTTTTCTGTTGCTTTTGTTGTCCTGTCTCTTTGCAATTCGTGTTGAGGTACACCAGGCTTCCTCTTCCTTCACTATCTCCTGGAGTCTGCTCAAAACCAAGTCATTGATTCAGTGATGCCATCCAACCATCTCATTCTTTGTTGTCCCCTTCTCCTCTTGCCCTCAATCTTTCCCAACCAGGGTCTTTTCCAATGAGTCGGCTCTTTGTGCCATGTGGCCAAAGTATTGGAGCTTCAGCATCAGTCCTTGCAATGAATATTCAGGGTTGATTTCCTTTAGAATTGACTGGTTTGATCTTCTTGCAGTCTCAAGATTCATATCCAGTGCCACAGTTCAAAAGCATCAGTTCTTTGGTGCTCAGCCTTCTTTATGGCCCAACTTTCACTTCCATACAAGACTAATGGAAAGACCATAGCTTTTATATGGACTTTTGTTGGCAAAGTGATATCTCTGCTTTTTAATATGCTATCTAAGTTTGTAATAGCTTTTCTTCCAAGGAGCAAGCATCTTTTAATTTCATGGCTGAAGTCACTGTCTAGAGTGATTTTGGAGCCCAAGAAAATAAAATCTGTCACTGTTTCCACCTTTTCCCCATTCATTTGCCATGAAGTAGTGGGATCAGATGCCATGATCTGTGTTTCTTGAGTGTTGAGTTTTAATCCAGCTTTGACTCTCTTCTTTCTCCTTCATTAAAAGTCTCTTTAATTCCTCTTTTCTATCATTAGGGTGGTATCATCTGCATATCTTATGTTGCTGATATTTCTCCTGTCAATCTTGATTCCAGCTCTAGCTTCATTTAGGCTGAGATTTTGCATGATGTACTCTGCATACAAGTTAAAAAAGCAGGGTGATATTATGCAGTCTTGACGTATTCCTTTCCCAATTTTGAACCAGTCCATTCTTCCACATCTGGTTCTAACTGTAGCTTCTTGACTTGCATACAAGTTTCTCACAGACAGGTAAGGTGGTCTGGTAGTCCCATTTCTTTAAGAGTTCTCCACAGTTTGTTGTGATCCACACAGTTAAAAGTTTTAATGTGGTCAGTGAAGCAGAAGTAGACTTTTTCTTTTTTAATTCCCTTGCTTTTTCTATGAGCCAATGGATGTTGGCAATTTGATCTCTGGTTCCTCTGCCTTTTCTAAAACCAGCTTGAGCATCTGGAATTCTTCAGCTCATATACTGTTGAAGCCTAGGCTGAAGGATTTTGAGTGTTAACTTGCTAGCATGTAAAAATTGTGCAATTGTGTGGTAGTTTGAGCAGTCATTGGCATTGCCCTTCTTTGGGATTGGAATGAAAACTGACCTTTTCCAGTCCTATGGCCACTGTTGCCTTTTCCGAATTTGCTGGCATACTGAGGGCATCACTTTAACAGAATCATCCTTTAGGATTTGAAATAGACCAGCTGAAATTCCAATATCTCCACTAGCTTTGTTCCTAAGGTCCTTGACTTGACTTCACACTACAGGATGTCTGGCTCTAGGTGAGTGACCACACCACTGTTGTTCTCTAGGTCATTAAGACCTTTTTCATACACTTCTTCCATGTATTCTTGCCACCTCTTTTTAATCTCTTCTGCTTCTGTTAGATCCTTACCGTTTCTGTCCTTTATTGAGCCCATCTTTTCATGAAATGTCCCCTTGGCATCTCCAATTTTCTTGAAGAGATCGCTCATCTTTCCCTTTCTATTTGGTAAAGAAATTCTGAAGCCTCAGGAATTCAGTGAAAGAAAGATTTGTTTCTTACTCTCAGTAGGTCTAATGTGGATTGGGCAGCCCTGGAGGGTCAGACACTCCCAACAATGACTCAGGGGTTCAGGTGTTTTTCATCCTGTGTCTCTCCCATCTTCATCTGCGGCCTCTGAATGTGTGCAGATGAGAAAAAGTCGTGTGGAGGTGTCATACAAGTTCATCCTACCTTGTTCACAAAGTGGCTCTTTTCATTTCCATTCACATTTCACTGGCTAGAACTGGTCATACAGCTCTTCTGACTGCAAGGCATTTGGGGACTGGAGTCTTCCTGGGTGCCAAGAAGGAGATGGGAACTGGATGGGAGTCAGTACTGATGATCTCTCTCACAGTAGTCTTTGAAATAAGCTGACTCCAATACTTTGGCCACCTGATGCGAAGAACTGACTCATTGGAAAAGACCCTGATGCTGGGAAAGATTGAAGGCCGGAGGAGAAGGAGACAACAGAGGATGANATGATCTCTCTCACAGTAGTCTTTGAAATAAGCTGACTCCAATACTTTGGCCACCTGATGCGAAGAACTGACTCATTGGAAAAGACCCTGATGCTGGGAAAGATTGAAGGCCGGAGGAGAAGGAGACAACAGAGGATGAGACGTTAAATCGCACCACTGAATCAATGGACATGAGTCTGAGTAAGTTCTGGGAGTTGGTGATGGACAGGGAAGCTTGGAATGCTGCAGTCCATGGGGTCGCAAAGAATCAGACACGACTGAGTGACTGAACCGAACTGAAATGCCCCTGATTGTCTCTAACAGAATAACATGAGATAATACATTGAAAAATGACCAGTATTGGGCACATAGAGGTTTCTCAATAAATGCTCATTGATTTACTCTCCTCTAAAAGAGCTTCTCCAGGCCTAATACCTCTCCCTTGCTTGCTTCTCTTTGGTGCTGAGCACATGCCTGGTTGAATACTTTGCAAATCAAAACAGAAGAACCCTCTGGGCAGGTTTCCTCTCATGTCAAGTCTTGCCTCAGTTCTATGTTCTCAGATTTCTATTCCTAGTTCCAAAACATGACATATCTGATTCTGAGATACTTTACTTAGTGATTGTCCTATAACCTTTCTTCCAACGTAAACTCTTCTCTTAAGATTACACATTTAACTATATATTATTAGTTTACTTATATTTATTCTAATCTGCCTGCCTTCAAAACCATAGTTATTCAGTGTACAAGACTTTGATGATAAGCACCTTAGAGTTATATTCTTCTGAATAGTCTATCTGCTCTAATTTGGGTATATAAATTTAGTGAAATGAACTTCTTTTCTTAAAGAGGGCATGAATATTTCATAAAGTATTCCAAATGTTAGGATTTTTAAATGCCCTGTATAGATAAGTGGGAAATTTATTGTACACTCAGTGAGGTTTTACACATATAATCTTGTGTTATACATACTCGTGTCATGTGTATTTTATGATACATATACCTATTTTAAAACTCATTAATTACAAATCCACTTAATTGAACTAAATTTAAAGTAGATAAATTCATCAATAAACTTGGTTCCATCTACCTGTATCCCTCTGTATACTGCTCTCTCTTCAGTATAATAAGGGATATTATATTGATGTATATGTTATCAGTACAATAAATACTGGGGATATATTTAATAAAAATAAATTATTATTAATTATTAATAAGGGATATTGTTTATTAATAATAGTTAATAAAGCCATAGAAACAAATTAAAATAAAAAAGATTTACCAATATTCCTTCTATGCTAATAAACTGTTTTGATATTACTATTAATATTTTAAATTTTCTTATTTTTCTTCCATTCCCCATTCCTGAGAAGAAATAAGTTTACACTGTGATCAGAAAAAGGTAGTGGTGGATTCATGGAAGATTTGAGGTTAAGGGACATTAGGAAAACACTGTGTTTATAAAGTATTTCCTTTTTTGCTGTCTTTACCTTTTGCATCACCTTATCCTTTTTTTGAGAGAAAATGTCATGAGGGAAAAATTTCAGTTGGAGAAAAATTTGGAAATGTCCAGGCCCTTCATGATCTCCAAAATTGAGGGGTTGGGGTGTCAGGCTTTAGCCACATCCTCGTGGAATGGAATCCTTTCCTTGCCTTCCATCTTTCTTTCTTCTTACACTCTTACTCCCTGGCTTGTGATCTCCCCATCTCTTTCTCCTTTTTTGCAATCATTTTAATTTTTTTCATAATTTCACAGCATCTGTGACTCAGACAAAATGAAGCAGAGTTGGAAGAAGCAGGGCACTAAAGAAACTTGGATTTTAGGCATTTTGCTGTTACAATCTGAACACAACAGTCCATTTAGAGGTAGACATTTCTTGTGCAGAGGCATATGTCTCCATTTAGGCCAGAAGATAAGGACATTTTCATAGCATAGAGAAATTGCTTTGAGACTTTCCAGGAAATACACTATATAAAAAAAGAGACATTAATACAGAAAGTGTAGTGAGAGAAACCTTCAGTATATCTGCTAAATAAAGAACTTCTGGGCTCAAATGATATCCATGATCACCTTGGTGCCTTTGGCTCAGAATGGCTAAGAAGTGACTAATGGGTCATGTTCAGAGACTGGGATTTTTTTACCTATTACAACAAAAGCATTGTCATTTATTTCAACATTTCCCTCTTGCAAAGGCTGCTTGCTCCAGATTCTTCACAGAGAAGTCCTTAGGAAGGCCCTTGCAAAATTTATTTCTAAACATAGCCTTGGAAATACTGTTGGAGGCAGGTGAATCTTCTACCCAGAATTTTCTGACTGTGATCTTCAGCACTGCTCGACCTGATGGAAAGGCAGTCCAACCCTCCATGTTTCTCTGACTTGAGAGAAGATAGTAAGCCTTCTCAATGAAGGGCACACCTTCTTATTTTGATACAACAAATCACTCAGATGGCAGGGTTCTCCCAATTCGAAACCTCCAAAGGTTGCTGTCACACTGAAAAATGCAGTCTCTTTACCAAAATCTAAAGGTTCCTCGCTGCCTGGCCCCGGCTTACCTTGCTAAACTCACTTCTTGCCACTTGGCCTGCTCTTTATCCACTCTGGTCAGAGTGGCTTTCCAAGTAGGATGACTCATTTATCCCCATTTTTCCATGAACATCCCAGGAACCCTATCAGTCCTTGGCACCCTGGAGCACTTGCTCGTCCCTCTTCCAAGAGTTCTTGGAATGCACCTAGTTCCTCCTCTTGGCCTTTGCACTTGTGAGCTTCTCTCCTTGGAATGATGTTTCTTCATATGTTCACACAGTTCTGCTCACTTTTTTAAACTTTGCTCAAATATCCCTCCTCCTTTGCCAATTCATTTCAGAATAGTCTTTTCTGCTATCACTAGCTGTCACCTAAATCCATCTCTCTCATCACATCTCCTGCACCTTTGAACATCTATTGCCATCTGAAATTGTGCTTGGCTTATGTTTGCAGTTGGTTTCAACAAGCCCTGTGAATTCAATGACTTAGTAACTTTTATTTCTTTTTTCACAGCATTTAGAAGAGAGCTTTGAGCTTAGCAGGTGCTCAACAAACATTCGTTGAAAGACTAAGTGAATACAAATTGAGAAATTTCATTAGCACTTCGGTGACAAAAGTTAATTTTTTTGTACTCAATTTATTTTCTAAATGCTCACCCATAAATTTGGATAAATTACATAATTTGCAACAAATAGGAAACTAGAAATGACCAACAGAACAATAGCTCCCAAAAAGATGACAAGTAGAAATCCTTCACAATTTTAGAATACAAAGACTTCACAAATTTCCAATGTGCAGTTATTTTTTTTCCCTCCGAGCTATTTGTCATGCTGGTAGAATGAATGACCTTTATTGTATGGTATTTCTGAGATTACAAATGGCAAGAGTGCAGCCATATAAGGCATCAATACAGTAACCAAAGTCAGTCTCCTATTCTGAGTCATACTTTGACTAGCAAGTAAAAAAAAAAAAAAAAGAAAAGAAAGAAAGAAAAAAAATTATACTGATTGTATGTAATGCAAGGGATGGAAGGGCCTAGAAGAGAGGGTGGGTGAGAGAAAATTACATACAGATCCTTTTGTTTTAAGTACCTTAGCAAATTTCCTTTAATTGCAAAGTAAGGATCCTGATAAATTGATTTAAAAAATGTGATAATGGTAACAATTAATCTCTTCCTCCCCTCAGTCCCCTAGCACTTGGTGTTGGCTTTATCAGAGCACTTAACAATGTATTTGGAATAAGAAATACATGCAAGAGGATCTTCCTTATTCAATAGATTGTGAAGTCCAGAAAACTAACAGGGCTCTGATTCACTGTTTTCTTTCTTTTTTTAATATTATATTTACATATTATTTTATTTGCTATAGCATTTGTAATTGGGAAGCAGTAAGTAGTCAATAAAAGTTGGTTGAATTGATAAGAATAATTGGAATCAAGGAGAGACAATGGCAAAAAGAGAAAAGTGTTTTTTATAGATAAGTCCTCTCAATTTCTTCCTCCTTTCATTTATAAAGAAATAAAAATGAAACAAAAACAGGAGCTTTTGAGCCTTCTGGGTGTATAGGCAATATTCAAAAGAGAGTGGCAGGGGAGTTGAGTCATTAAATAAATCGTTTCAAAAAGTCTTCACTGATTATCCTGGGATGTATGATATATTCCTATTTCTCTACATCTTTGTTGATACTCCAGCTTGGCTATCTTTTCAAACATTTTTACATGTTAGATGTGTAAAATAATGATCTCTCTCTTGCAGTTTGGATTTCCTTGATTATCAGTGAGATTAAGTGTTTTTATATTTATTTCTCTTTTTTTCTTTGTCTATAAACTATGTTTCTATATATTTTGCCCTCTTGGAGGCTTGTCTTTTTTCTTTTTTTCTAATGAAGGAGCTTTCTATACATCCTGGATGTTGATCCAGAATGTTAATGATGCCTTTGCTAAGCCTATCTTTAAAAATTGTTTGTGTTCATTTATATGATGGCAAAGGAGGTAATTAATTTCTTTGACTTTCTAGGTTTTCTATTTTTCTTAAGGAAGCCCTTCTTTACTGTAAAATCATAAGATAGTCTCCTGCATTTTTCATAATGTTTATATAGTTTAGTTTCAGCTCTTTGATTCATCAGAAATTTGAGCTTGGTGTATATTTGAGTTATAGCCTTACTTTATTATTTTCTTAATAAATAGTCAATTATATGTGTGATTATTATCATTACTGCATGATTTATTTAATAGTCCTTCTTTTCCCAAGAGATTTGAAATGTCATGAATCTGGTCTATTCCTGTAATAACAATATTACCTTTTGGTAAAAGTTGTTGAATACACTTAATTATTTTTCTTATATTTGAACTTGAAATAAATTGTCAAATTCTATGAATTCCTTTTTATGTTTTGACTCAATGTATTAAAATCAATTACTATGGGAATATTTTCTGTCTATAATAATACGCTTTCTTGTTCGTAAATTTGGTATGCTCCTCAATGTATTTACAATGTTCTGTTTGATAGTTTTCTTACGGTAAACCCTGAGATTTTTATATTGGATGTGTTCCTAAACATTTTATTCCATTTTTTGATATTGCACATAAGATCTTTTTCTTCCATTACTGTTTCTTTTTAAATTTGGTTACTTTTGGTATGCAGAAAATTACTCATTAAATATATATATTAACATATAGATATAGATATATAGATATCTATGATATCTGTATATAGAGAGAATTTGCCCTTTTAGTTACTTCTAAATATAACAATTGAAAATTCCCTGAATTAACGGAGCTTATATTCTCATGGGAATGATGCACAATACATAATACACCTAGCATGCATGGGTGAATGCGCAGTCCTGTCTGACTCTTTTCAACCCCATGGACTGTAGCTCACCATGCTCCTCTGTCCATGGAATTTTCCAGGCAAGAATACTGGAGTGGGCTGCCCTCCTTTCTACATCCATTCAGTTCATTTGCTCAATCGTGTCCAACTCTTTGCAACCCCATGAACCACAGCATGCCAGGTCTCTCTGTCCATCACCAACTCCTGGAGTCCGCCCAAACTTTTTGGTAAAAGTTGTTGAATACACTTAATTATTTTTCTTATATTTGAACTTGAAATAAATTGTCAAATTCTATGAATTCCTTTTTATGTTTTGACTCAATGTATTAAAATCAATTACTATGGGAATATTTTCTGTCTATAATAATACGCTTTCTTGTTCGTAAATTTGGTATGCTCCTCAATGTATTTACAATGTTCTGTTTGATAGTTTTCTTACGGTAAACCCTGAGATTTTTATATTGGATGTGTTCCTAAACATTTTATTCCATTTTTTGATATTGCACATAAGATCTTTTTCTTCCATTACTGTTTCTTTTTAAATTTGGTTACTTTTGGTATGCAGAAAATTACTCATTAAATATATATATTAACATATAGATATAGATATATAGATATCTATGATATCTGTATATAGAGAGAATTTGCCCTTTTAGTTACTTCTAAATATAACAATTGAAAATTCCCTGAATTAACGGAGCTTATATTCTCATGGGAATGATGCACAATACATAATACACCTAGCATGCATGGGTGAATGCGCAGTCCTGTCTGACTCTTTTCAACCCCATGGACTGTAGCTCACCATGCTCCTCTGTCCATGGAATTTTCCAGGCAAGAATACTGGAGTGGGCTGCCCTCCTTTCTACATCCATTCAGTTCATTTGCTCAATCGTGTCCAACTCTTTGCAACCCCATGAACCACAGCATGCCAGGTCTCTCTGTCCATCACCAACTCCTGGAGTCCGCCCAAACCCATGTCCATTGAGTCGGTGATTCCATCCAACCATCTCATCCTCTGTCGTCCCCTTCTCCTCCTGCCCTCAGTCCCTCCCAGCATCAGGGTCTTTTCAAATGAGTCAGCTCATCGCATCAGGTGGCCAAAGTATTGGAGTTTCAGCTTCAGCATCAGTCCTTCAAATGAACACCCAGGCCTGATCTCCTTTAGGATGGACTGGTTGGATCTCCTTGCAGTCCAAGAGACTCTCAAGAGTCTTCTCCAACACCGCAGTTAAAAAGCATCAGTTCTTTGGTCCTCAGCTTTCTTTATAGTCCACTCTCATATCCATACATGACTACTGGAAAAAACCATAGCCTTAACCAGATGGACCTTTGTTGGCAAAGTAATGTCTCTGTTTTTTAATATGCTGTCTAGGTTGGTCATAATTGTCCTTCCAAGGAGTAAGCGTCTTTTAATTTTAGTATGCAAAATAAATAAGAGTTTATAAGGTGAAACCACTATGATTAAAGAAAAACCAGCAAAGAATAAACAAAATGCTGGAAGTATTAGCAATCAGTGGGATCATACAAGATAAAAGTTAGTGCAGAAGTGATGTTGAGTGGAGGATCCAAAGATGGTTAGAGACTTAGCTATATGGATATGGGAGGAAAGAGTGTAAAGTTTCAAATATAAGGGTGTGCCCAGTGCATTTGAATAGCAGTAATCAGGCCACTGTGGCTGAGGCAGAGTGAACAACAAGCAGAGAGCAGATGAGGCTAGGTAGGTCATGGGAGAAGACCATATAAGGCTCTGGAGAAAGGGACATTGGCTTTAACTTTGTGTGGAATGGAGAGCCATTAGTATTTGAAGAGAAGGGCAAAATTATCCAACTTCCAATTCAAAAGGATCACTCTGATGGCTATTTGAAGAATTCATGACAGAGACTAAAGCATCTGTAAAATCAGTGAGATTACACAGGAGATTTTTCAGTAATGCAGGCAAGACGTGATGTGGCATAAACATGTCCCCTTCTTAAACCACCCTCCCACCTCCCCCCACCTATGCCTGATTCGTGTTGATGTATGGCAGAAACCATCGCAATATTGTAAGTAACTATCCTCCAATTAAAAAAAAGAAAAAAAAAGGACATGACGTGGGTCCAGCCCAGATTGGTGACAGGGAAGTACTGAGAAACGTCCAAAGTGAGGGGATACTTTGAAGTTAGGGAACACAATTTGTCCTGCTCGACTGGCAGGGAAATGTGAAAGGGAGGCATCACAGCTGACATCCTCATGTCATTGTTTTTTCCCCTCACAACTTGAAGCTGGAGTTTTAATCAACTGATATCACTCAAGTTTGGAGGTGAGGTAGACAGTCTATGTTTGATGTGGTGAATTTGTGTGATGACTGTGGAAAGGTTGATGTAATTGTCAGAAAGGCAGTTGGATACACAGGTCTGGAGTACAGCCAGAGGTACAAAATTGGGACACATCAGCATAGATGATGTTCAGAATTGTGAATGTGAATGAAATCTCCAAGGAAATGGAAATAAGAAATAGAAGTGGCCTTAGAGGTGTGAGATATGAGACATCCTAATGAGCAAAAGGGGCCCACAGGAAGTGACCAGGGAGATGGGAAGAAATTCTGCAGAATGTGGCATCCTGGACACCAAGTGTGGAACGTATATCAATGGACAGGAAGAACAACTTTCAAATACCTTTGATTAAAATGTGTTGGGAATTGAAAATCCTGATTTCAAAAGAAATTTTATGGATTTTTTTTTTTTTTTTCACAGAAACTTTTCATGGTACAGAAACTGCCAGCAGCCAGAGGAAGACACCTGTCCTGATCCGCATGTGGAGCCATAAGCAGTCATTTTCTAACTTGGCAGGGCTCCCGGCAGTGACATTTCCAACACCTCCTAGAGGACCAGGAAATTCAGTCAGGCTGGCAGCACCAGAGGTGGGCCTGATCAGATCCCTCTCGGCAAGTCCTTATGCAAAAAATGAGGGGAATGGAGGGCCCTGGGCAGTAATCCTGAAATGCTATAGAGAGTTTTTTTGGAGGTTAACTGCTGATTTGCAAATATGCAAACTTTTCAAGATTTGGTTTGCTTGGATTTGGAAGAAAATTGAAAAAAAGATATGGAGGGAAGGATAGGTTTCATTCCTTTTCTATTGTAACTACTCACATGAAGTGAAGAGGAATGTTGAGGAAATGAATTGCAATGATTGAAACCCCTCCTATCTAGAAACCTATTTTCCTCTATTACATGGGTATTTCAAATAATCAGATCCCCGAATGTCTTTGAGTTCTCCTTTTCATGGCTGGGTAGCTTTCCTCTTTCTCTCCCTTTCTTCCCACTTGCCTTCTGCTTCTCTGTCCTCCTTCCTTCCTGCCTGCCTGCCTTTTGTTTCTTTCTTCCTTCCTTTCTTTCTCTCTCCTTCTTCCTCTCCCTCCTTTTCTTCCTTTCTTTCATCAACAAATAATTATTAAATACACAGAATATTCCAGGCCCTTAGGATACTTCATTTAAATTTTACAGATGCTGTCCCTGTCCTCATGGAACTTAGTCTGGTAGGGAAGTCAGGCAATCAATTAAAACTTACAAAAAGTGTTATATAATTGCAGCAATGTGATACCTACATGCTACAAAATGTGATACCATATTACGTTAATGTTTAACAATTCTGTAAGGTTAAGGAAGACTTTCCCAAAGGAAATAATATTTAAGCTGAGATAAAAAGAATAGATAGTTTAAAGAGTAATCCCAATTATAGAAGCTTTCCAGAAAATGGAAAGAGCTTATGTGAAGACACAGAAGGCAACAAAACAATCTCCAATACATTCGAGATTTAGATCCACAGTCATCAGAGAGTGAAAGGTACTCTTTCTGCCATTGTCTTTGGAATCCTATTTGAGAAGAAAAAAATCTGCCAGGAAGCATCACGGAAATCGTCAGTGATATAATAACCTCAATATATTTTTACCCCCAAAACTTGTAAGCTAAAAGAACAAATAGCAGTAAATAATGCTCAGAGGGTCTTTAATGTGGCTATAAAAATTAGACTACTGATGCAATTTATACTATATAAAACATGATTGGCAGTAGGAGAAGGGAACAATAGAGGATGAGATGGTGGGATGGCATCACCGACTGAATGGACATGAGTTTGAGTAAACTCCAGGAGCTGGTGATGGACAGGGAAGCCTGGCGTGCTGCGGTCTATGGGGTCACGAAGAGTCAGACATGAAACTGAGTGACGGAACTGAACTGAACTGACAACATGATGACTCTGTTAATATATGATCGTTTGCATCCCCAGTGTAGAAGTACACTTGTTACAGTGTAAGTCTGACTGCCATCATAGAGACTCAAAGCAATAGAAGATTAAGCATGGTGGAAGTTTGATTTTCTCTTGTCTAACAGTCTAAGCATACTTGAATCGGGATGGTGGTTCCATGCACAATGTTGAAGAAACGGTCTCCTCGTATCTTGCTGCTCCTTGCTCTTTAGAATGTTGCCCCCTCCTCTTCATGTTTCAAGAAGACTCAAAAGAAGAGGAAAAAAGTTAGAGAAAGCTACAAATTTTCCCTTTGAGAGGCACAGTTCAGAGTTTTTTCACATCATTTCTGTTGTTAAATCACTACCTGGATGGACTTTGTCACAAGGCCACACCTAGGCTGAGATATACAGTCATTATTGTGGCCAGTCATATGCCCAAATGAAAAATAGGAAAAAGGTGATAACAGGAATCGGAGGAAGCAAGCCTTCACTGCAACAATGAGAAAAGATAAAAGCACTATGATAACCTAAAGGATTTAAGAACAACTGAGACTAAATTCCTGGCCTCAAGGATGCCAGGATCCAATGGATGCGAAAGGCAGTAGATATGTTGTAGAAAGGAGGCAATGTTTTGGAAACAAGGACTGGCCATAAATGGATTCTGTTTGGGGAATTATTATTACAGAAAAGATAGCATAGCTCAGTTGGTAAATCATCTGCCTGCAATGCATGAGACCGGGTTCAATTCCTGGTAGGGAAGATCCCCTGGAGAACGAAACGGAAACCCACTCCAGTATTCTTGCCTGGAGAATCCCACGGACAGAGGAGCCTGACAGCCTACAGTCCACAGGATCGCGAGAGTCAGATACGGCTTAGCGACTAAATCACTAGCAGAGCTGAACTCAGAAGTGCATGTATGTGTCAGATTTCAACTGGAAAAGAAGGGTAAAAACCTTTCATGAACAGGAAACCCTATTACAGCAACTTCTTTGATGGACATATATGTGCCTAATGCTGCTTCCACTCTTTGTAGCCAGATGGTTTAAAAAATAATCTTAGCTACAAGTCTTAGTCAAAATAATGAGTCTTATCTAGATTAATGTGAAAGTGAATTCTGAAAATTTTGAATCATAACTAGTGCATTCCTAAGTGCTGAGATTGCACTTGATGAAACTAACAGAAAGATAAAGCTGAGATTCTTCTTAGAACTATTAATCCACAAAGTATGTAGCCATAAACATAACTTTTCCTTTTATATTCAGAAGACACCCCTAAAGGAAGGTAAACAGTGAAGTATGATCTGTAAAATAGTCCATCTCAAGAACATCACAACTCATAAAAATTGGATGAACTAAACTCCGACATGATGAGAAAATAATAATCATAATTCCACTAGTATATCAATTTGTTTTTTAAAGTATATTTTACATATACTTTCAGGTGACATTCAACATAAATCTATGCTATAGGTACAATTAGCATTGTTATCTCATTTTTAAGGGTAAGAAAACTAAAGTTAAAAGATATTAAGCAGACACTCAATATCAAATATGAAGAATTTCAGAGATGAGACTCAAACCCAAGACAGAGCAAGAGCACATAATTAGTGTTGTGGGAAAATAAAATTGTCTGTGAATGTATTCTCAGGTGGAGGACAAAAGTCAAAACTAAACATAAAGGGTTAAAGACTAATCACCTAAATATATCCCCCAATAGCCCTCTAACTTTTTTGTTGTTGTTCTTATGAACACAGTTGCAAAATAAATTTAAGCAAAAATGGTGTCATTCCTGAGAATTCTAGAGAAGCTGGGACCACCTTTTTCATTATTTTAATTTATGCGTAGATTTTCCCAAGATTGGCGTGCTAGAATATTCTGATATGAGATTTATTCTGTACAGAGATAATGTTATAATACATTCAATTTAGTCATGATATTTAAAAAATTGTTGCTACAGGGGGGCTTTTGATAGAAATGTAGTTATAATTTACCAAGATCCTGTTAAGTCAGATTAATTGAGGATGACTATTTTGGTCAATTAGTCTGCATTTAGAACACTTATTTAATATTTTAGTAAATAATAATCTATAGTATAATTGGAAATTCTGCTGGGTATATTTTAACAAATGCTTTCAACTTGCAAAACATGCAAACAATGCCTAAAGGTTTTAAAAATAAATCTATACTCTGATGTAAAATATCCATTTGCTTACATAATCCTTCAAACTTGTAAACATAGCAGGAAACTTTTAAAGAAGGGAAATAGTCATAACTTAAATTATTGAAATGAGTGAAATTGCATGTATTGAAGCCAATATATATCATGATATCTTCAAAATACACAAATCACTAATGGTAAAGTTTCTGTTCTTTGAATAACTCTATACATCATCCACACACATACATAAATCAACCTCAGATCCATGTGGAAATGCAGGTTTTATCATTCCCCCTTTATAGATGTGGGTGTTGAGGGTTAAAATGATTAAATGACTTCACCAAAATCCCATAGCTTATAAGTGAGGGAGAAACAGTTAAACTCACATGTGTGTGGTTTACAATCTATGTCTTTTCCACTATATCCACAGCTTCTTTCTATGTATGCAAATTGCTGTCTAAGAAAAGTTTACTGTCACAAGAACATCTAGGTTGATAACAGTTTTCTGTTTCTTGACTCAGGTCTTAATTAATATTATTAATATTCTGTACTTTTTTTTTTGCCTTCACACGTCTTGGTATGTGAGATAGAATTTCACAATAAAATGATAAATATTGTGTCTTCTAGAGCAAGATTGTTGGAACAAAGCAATTTATATCCTGGTTGGGTTTTGCTTCTAAGTAAATTGAGAATGGGGCCTCAATTTACAGTAAACATTGGCTATTGTAGTAAGGCAGTGTTTTGTGGGAAGATCTCATTTATGTTAATTTGGGAGATGTAGATCTGGGGAAGGGAAAGTGGTGAATGAGTCGAAGAGGAAAACATTTATTTCCAATGATATGCCTGTCAGTGCATTAGCATTCATTTAATCTTCAAAACAACCATTAACAGTAATTATTATGATGCCTGCTTTAGAGGAGGTCAATACATTTCCCACAATTAAGTGGCTAAACATTGATTTACATATGCATCTGTCTGACAACCAAGTCTGAGTCAATCTTGAGAGAAGTAAGGATTCAACAGTTAAGAGCAATCAGATAAGATGATGGACATGAGCCATTGGCTCCCAAAGTATTTGTTTTGTGTTCCTTTCTGAAATTTTACTTATTGGGGCTGTTTGAAATAGCTGTCATCTGGAATGACAAAGTGGGATTAAAACACCACCAATGGGACTTCCCTGGTGGCACAGTAGGTAAGACTCTGCCTGCCAATGTAGGGAACATGGGTTCGATCCCTGGTCAGGGAAGATTCCACATGTTGCAGGGCAACTAAGCCTGTGGGCCACAACTGCTGAGTCTGTGCTCTAGAACTGGGAGCCACAACTAGCAGGCCTGAGTGCTGTAACTTTACGGAATCCCGTGTGTCAAGAGTCTGTGCTCTACAAAGAGAGAAGCCACCACAATGAGAAGCCTTTGCATCACAGCTAGAGAGTAGCTCCCACTCGCTGCAACTAGAGAAAGCCCGCGAAGAAGGATGAAGACCCAGAGCAGCAAAGTAAATAAACGAAATGGGTCTCTGGTAGCTCAGTCAGTAAAGAATCTACCTGAAGTTCAGGAGGCCAGGGTTTGAACTCTGGTAGGGGAAGATCCCCTAGAGAAGGCAATGGTACCCCACTCCAGTACTCTTGCCTGGAAAAGCCCATGGACAGAGGAGCCTGGTGGGCTGCTGTTCATAGGGTCATGAGGCGGACACAGCTTAGTGACTAAACCATATATATATATATATATAAGCACCACTAACATCAAAAACGGAGAAGGCAATGGCACCCCACTCCAGTACTCTTGTCTGGAAAATCCCATGGACAGAGGAGCCTGGTGGGCTGCAGTCCATGAAGTCGTGAAGAGTTGGACACGACTGAGCGACTTCCCTTTCACTTCTCACTTTCACGCATTGGAGAAGGAAATGGCAACCCACTCCAGTGTTCTTGCCTGGAGAATCCCAGGGACGGGGAAGCCTGGTGGGCTGCAGTCTATGGGGTTGCACAGAGTTGGACACGACTGAAGCGACTTAGCAGCAGCAGCAGCAACATCAGAAAGGTTAGGTACAAAATGATGCCACAGGAAAATCAGTCATCTGCACATGCGCTGTCACTAACATGAGTGGGATGATATTGGTCTTTTCAGTAAACTGTCTTCTGTGACCAGCTCTAGGCCCAAATTCTGGGATCCAGTTGGACTGGTCACTTTATTTAAGTTCTGTGACAGTTAGCTTCTCCTTTATGTAAAAACAAGAGAGCTTTGCGTACGAACTCCACCTGTAAAGACCTTTACAGACTGTTAGACATTCTAAATTTAGGATTCCAGTGCCCGGTTTGCAACAAGGCTAGCCATTTCAACTACACCATTACTTTCTAATTGAGATTCATTTCATTTGTGACTTTTGCCCCTGTTTTATAGAATATAATCAAAGGAAAATGGGGTTTGCTGTATCTAAATTACCTTTGGAGCAATCACGCTAAAATGCACACGATGCATAAAATGAAGAATGGAAATATAATTTGAACCCTAAATTTCTGATTGTGCATTCAGCCTTCCAATTGTTATCTTCAGTGCACCAATTCAGTTTAGTTCAGGGTTATGGAGTCTTAATTTGGTGAGAGATTTTCTGGATCAGAATCCCACATAATTGGCATGAGGTTATCGACTTCTCTGACCTATGTTTGTTGATAATTTGCTGTCTTGGTTTTCCTGACTAGAATAGGATCATCTTTCATGATTTATTTACATCCCAGCTTGTTCTAAACAAGGTATAAATAGACTCCCAAGAATATCAATTGAGGGGAACAGACATATGTAAGAAACGACCTGAAGCCTGTCTCATGTCATACTATGTCCGACTCTTTGTGACCCCACGGAGTCAAAGGAAAGTGGCTGCAAAATCGCTTCTGTTGTTTGCCACCTCCCTTTGACTGACTGCTGATGGAGAATCACCTTGCAATGTGACTCAGATGTCACAAAATAAAGTTTGGAAAGTTATTTGTTCAAAACACCAATGACTGGACAGTAGGCTGAGAGCCATGAACACAGATACCTGCAGAACAAATTTGCTTTTTGAATCAGAAGCCAGCTTGCTGAAGCATCTCTAATATTTACACAGTAATCTAATTCAGGAGCTTCCTTACTTTTTTCTTTTCCACCGATTTAGTCACCTTTTGGCAACTTCACAAGCTCCAGCAGGGGTCAGGAGCCCCCCACCCCCCAAAGCAATTTGTGCTGAAGTCACAGAAAATCAAGATGGAAAGACTTCATTGGTACAGCCCATGCACGCCCAGGGAATTGGAGGAGCAGACTACTCACCACGATGTACTTTCTGCTCCTCTCTTCAACCTGGGTTCATATGCCTCCTGGGAGGGCGGCTGAATCACCTTCTTGGAAAGAGTCATGATTTTGATAGACTTTCCTGCCAGAAAGTTTTATTTTCAACCAACATTTTGTTTTCTTCATATTCTGGTTAAATCTCCCTGGATTATATCTGGGGACCTGGGGAAAGAGGCTGATCATCATCATGTTTGCCCCTCTTAAATAGATAGATCTGAAATCAGATTTCACATGATTTGGGCCCTTCTGCTGCTGCTACTTGCATGCATTTTCTATGTAGAATATTTTCTTTTTAGTTTGTGACTTTAGTGTTGTTCTCTTGGGTATCAATTTTGTTAGTCTTTGAAATGAAATACATGCTTTCTTGTTTTGGCATCGTCAGCGCTGTCTGGGGTATATTATGGGTCTGTCTTTTGTGACTTCCCTGGTGGCTCAGGTGGTAAAGCATCTGTCTACAATGCAGGAGACCCGGGTTCGATCCCTGGGTTGGGAAGATCCCCTGGAGAAGGAAATGGCAATCCACTCCAGGACTATTGCCTGGAAAATCCCATGGACAGAAGAGCCTAGTAGGCTACAGTCCATGGGGTCGCAAAGAGTCGGACACGACTGAGCGACCTCACTTCACTTCACCTCACTTCTTTTGTGAGGGTGCCTTTGTAACAACAGGCCCTGTGGCTGTTTGCCTCATCGCACGTTACATGCTTCTTCTTAACCTCCTCAACATCTCCATTCTCATTTGTGCTCCAGAACCGCCCTTCATTTAGACTCTTCTTTTCCTTAGATAGACCAAAGTAATAAATTGATTAGTCTTTTCACTACTCACATATTCCCAAGGTGATGAATCTGAATAAAACTGGAAGAAGACCCATTACTTTTGGACAAAAAAAGAAGTTTAGAGGGAGCAGAGAGAAACAACTAATCTATAGAGAGCTCCTACTATGTGCCAAACCCAGGGAATTGTGAGGGGGGGGGCAATTCCTTGACAATACCAAGAAATTGGGGATACAATGGTGAATAAGACAGACAGGGTCCCATGTCATTTAAACTTCATAATAATTCAAGATAGTTATTATGACCAACTTGTCCCCCATTCTTTCCATTTCATAGTTGAGGAAATAGAGCTGAGAGTGCAAAATCATTTAGTCACTGGGGTTAGGCTGGATTCCAGATCTGCCTTGTTTCAAAGACAGAGTTAATTTCCACTATAGCATATGGGGCTCTGCCTCTTTACTTATGAGCCAGCAAAGGTGGATGGGGTGTGCCTTCAACCCTCCATGGGTGCCATATATTTGTCAACACTAAACTCTCCTTCATTTCCCACTACTGCCCTATGTTTGCGGAAGCCCCCGAGCAGTCATTGAACCCAGTTGCTTCTAGGTTTCTGCCTACTTTGCCCTATTCTACCTTTCAGACTTAACTACAAAAGTAACACAAAAATTTTTCACGAGTGACCACACCAGGATTTGTGAATTATATATTAAGGATATATTGTGGTTTAATCCTCTTGGTAGAATTAGTCAGAGCACCCACTTCCACTGGCACAGACATGGTGGGGGGGATCATATGGCAGAACCCAATGAGCACCAGTCAATAAATCAGGATTTCTGGTTTCTACATCCAGAGTGCATGGCCAAGGGAAGTCCCATCAGCTCCGTGGTTCTCACAGGAGGTGTTCTGATTACGTTACTAACTACCATAGACCTTCTGAGTAACTATGGTCCTAAACCTGTATTCACGATATAGGAAGTGCAGTCTGGAAGTTTTATTGACAATAGACCTGCCAAGAAACAGGGAAAACAAAAAAAGCAAAATAGAAATGGGATTGGAGGGATAGTCTTTAACATTTTGGCACAAAAGTAGAAAGAGTATCTCTTTTCTATTCTCTTGGACCTTTAGAGGTACAGCTCCTTCCACAGCTTCCTCCACCCACCCACCCCCTCCACACCNGAAAAAAAAAAAAGAAGAAGCAGACTCACAGATATAGAAAAAAAAAGCTAGAGAGGGGAGGGAAGCGGGGAGGGGCAGTATATGGGTGGGGGAGGGGGAGGCAGGTACAAACTACTGTATGGAAGACGGATTATAAGGAGGTATCGTACAACAGAAGGAATATAGTCAATATTTTATAATAAATGTAAGTTGAAAGTAACCTTTAAATATTGTATACAAATTTTTTAAATGTTTTTAAAGTACAAAGAAGAACAAAAAATAAATATGTTCTCAGAAGGTCCCTGCAAAAATCCGTATCATGTTCCCTTGGAGTTGCATGGTGTATTTGCCCTTTGCAATGTATTTTCAGGTATGTGACCTGTCTGGTTTGACCTTCCTAATAGGTAAAGCAGGTCTAACAACCCCCATTGTATTGGTGGGGAGACTGAGGTTCTGAGACGTTTAGTCACTCGGTTAACAAAGGGTAGGGACAGGAACAGAACTCAGGTCTCCTGACTTCTAGTCCAGTAGCACTAACAGGACACGCTGACTTGAGCCCATTTTTAAATGGATGGTGGCTACATCACACAATGGAGCTCTCTTTCAGGAATGAAGCCCTAGTTCGTCCCAGATTCCCTTAGAGGAACCTTATCTCTGCGCCTAAGTGTAGTCACACTGTGTGCACGCGTGCGCGCTCAGTCGTTTCAGTAGTGTCTGACTCTCTGCGACCCTATGGGCCATGGTTCGCCGGGGTCCTCTGTCCACGGGATCCTCCAGGCAAGAACACTGGAGTGGGTTGCCATGCCTTCCTCTAGGGGATTTTCCAGACCCAGGGATCAAGCCTGCAGCTCCTGCATTGCAGGCGGATTCTTTACCACTGAGCCACAGGGGAAGCCCTACATTGTGTACCTGGATGTGAAAATTCCAAGCAAAGTTCTGAAGGTCAAGAGCAAAGTTGAGTACACACTTTCCTACTTCTGAACAGCTTTGGAGCATGCTGACCATTGGACCAGCTGGGCCTTCATCGTCGGTCTCCTTGAGTTCAGGCCCTGGCTCTCCTGTACGCGTGGCCTCCATGGACCTTCCCATCACGTGTTGGTCTCATTGTGATATCACAGCAAGACGGTGCTGCCAAACTGTTTTCTCTTCCAAACGAAATCTCAGTCTACATCTCAGTGCTCCTTCTTCTGGTGGTCCATTAGTCATTCACAGGGCATTTATCACCCACGTGCCTTCCCTCCAACCACATGCAGGATTCACAAGAGACAGAAAAGTGAGGGATCCAAGATGCATGGGCGATTTTGCCCTGTTCCCTTCACGGAGGTCTGAGTCTCTAGCCAGCCTGGTAGAAGGTTCGGGTTTGGGGTTTTAAGGTTTCAGAAGAGGTGGGGGAACTAAAGCAGAGAGCAATCATCTTTCTGCATCAACCCCTGCATCTAACAGCTGAAATTATAATAGCAAAATGCGTTCCAATGTTCTGATCGCCCCCTAGTGCTAGAAACAAGAACAGCACACTATGGGGTGGTTGATTCAATCAAAACCCTTCACGTTCTAATAAAGACCCTAAATCCTATTGGATTAGAGAGGAAGTTGAGGAAGGGAAGGTCTACAGAGGGAAAAGGAATCATCAGGACATACGGCAACTTCATGGTGAAGGCAGGACTAGAATCAGGTCCTGAACTTGGACTTCTGTATTCAGGACACATACCACAAACCAATAATCTAAGAAATACTTTTCTCAAAAAAAGCAATGACCCAATATAGTACATGCTATAAGACATAGACAAATTCATACAAGTTTTTTTCTTTTTTTTAGAATGCAAATTATATGAAGGCAGAGACTTGGCATTACTTAAGGGTGATGACAACGATGGTAGCCTTCCTACCTACTGCGCTATGTGCCAGATGCTGAGCTTAGTAGCACTAGGCTGGTGACCAACTCCTTACCTTCCTTCTTTCATTCATACAATGCAGATGTAGAGCTGGGTTGAGATACAGTAGAAAGACGTGGAGAGCTTTCTGCGGGCCTTCAGAGGAGGAAGCAATTTCTGGGCGAAAGGAAAATCAGAGTGAAATCTTGTAGGTGACAGGAGGTTGAGGAGGGGAACGTGGCGAGGGCATCAGAGTCTGACGGAACAGGATTTCTTTACCTGCTTCCAGGACAGGAAGCTTGAAGTTGGCCTCTTGACTCTCTGTCAGCCTTCTTGAAATTGATCTACAGCTTCTGAAACCAAGAGCTAATGATATATTCTTGGGGCTCCCTGAGCGGTCTCTGATGATTTTCCTTCTAAATCTCAAGTCCACAGAAAATTGGCAAGAAGAGTCTACACAGCTTTTATTTAGAGTTGAAATTGTTAACCTTCTGCCCTATCGTTCTGTTTCACTTTTGCTGAACTATTTGAAAATACGTTGTAGATGTGAAAACATTTTACATTCTACACTTCAAAATATATCTCCTAAGGACAAAGACATTTTCTTACTTAACCACAATATTATGTTTATGACCTTTTTCCCCCCACACTTAGCCATGGCTATTTTTTTTTTTTTTTTTTTTTTGTCCACATAGCAAATGGCATCTTAGTTCCCCAGCCAGGAATCAAACCTGGGCCCCCTGCATTGGAAGCGTGGAGTCTTAGCNACAGCGAGGGTCCAGCCATTCTGGGACTGGTAACTAAGGAGGAAATAGAAGAAAAAAGGTTTTGTTATTCCTCTTTTGTCCAGGGTAAGAATAGCTTTTGAGATAAGAACACTTTTTTTTTTTTTTTTGCTACCTTTGCAAATTCCATCATTTTGCTATTCAGTTATTGTGTGCTATTTATCACAAAAGACTTTGGGGAGAGTCTTGTGGATTTTGTTATATCATGCAACTATTTTCCATTTAAATTCTGTCAAAATTTCTCAAAATTGAGATGTGTTTCTGTTAACATGTCTTTCTAACTTAGTCAGAATAAAAGGAAGATTAGATGAATTTGATAAAATAGTCATGATCACAGGTAAACAGGGATACATTTTATTTTCTCACTTGAAAGCTCAAGTTCTCTTTGACATGAACTGTGAGAGAAAAGACTACACAGACCGAGAGATGGTAAGCAGGAATTTGCGAGTGGGAACACATGCCTTCTTTAAAACTGTTCTGTGTTTGGTTATCCCACATTATGGAAAGCTACGGGAAGGTTTTGTTACAAGTAAATGGAAAATATACAAATGCAATTGTATACACATATCTGTCTCCATACAGAGACCTACATTTATTAGTCAAACAGTAAAAGAAAAAACGTATTCCTGCAGTAGAGTTCAAGGCCAATTTGTCACAAAGTCGAGGACTTGTTTTGTTCTTTGAATCATCCCTGAATGACCTGTGTACAAATTACAAAACCCTAAAGAGTTAAAAGTGTTTGTTTCACAGGAAATTGGAAGAAATTTATGTGCGCAAGTGAAGCTGAAAGGTCGAATGTGTGACTCACATCTATTGACAGATGGAATGAGCATCACATAAGCAGACAGTGAGTAGAAAACAAGCCGGTTGTGTGAAAGTATTTTTAGAGACTAATTTCTACCCAGCTGTGTCATCTATGAATGGGAGAAGTTTGAGAAAGTTACCTAGGGATGTCTGAGCTCAATCAAGTGAAAGTTAATGATATTGATTTGGCTTAAATATTCACTTTGAATTTGGATGTGCCAATGGAGCTAGTGTTGGAACTAATTTCCAGGGAAGTTGGATTGTTCTTTTATCAAAACAACATGCATTCCGTTTTAGGACCTCGTTTTAGTATGGAAATCTGAGGTCAAGTGTCCATAAGTCACTGATAATTTCAGAATGCTAACAAATGGTGGCTATAACGTAAAAACAAGTTTTTCTGCCAACTGGTATAATGACTAAGCATGTGATCTCTTGAGACAGACTTCGTGATGTGAATTCCAGCTCAGCTACTTAATAGAGATATGATTTTGGACGCTTTTACATTTCTTGGCTTATTTTCCTTTCCTTATCCATATGAGGTAAATAAAAACATGTTTCTCATGGGTATATTCATTAACAAACCCATTTTAAATGCTACACTCTTGTCTAGGTCAGGGGATAAAAATCCCTGCTCTCATGCAGCTTACTTTCTAGTTGAGCAGGAATAAAGAATAAACAAATAAATACGTAAAAATAAGCACATCAAATAGTGGTAGGTACTATGGAAAAAAATAAAGCATAAAAGTGCTTTGTTTATGGAGAGGGGGCTATAGCCATTTTAAGTCAGTTTGAGAAACTGACACATTCTAGATAAGTAACAGTCAACTCCATGGGAATTAATATTTGTTTCTTTAGTTGGCCTGGTCAGTTACAGTACTTCATTCCCCAAGTGAGAATGGTTGATTAAAAGGATGACAGCACTAAGCCAAAATGCTCTAATCTAAGTGAATTCGGGGAACTGTACTGGAGGTACTGGAAAGATTCTGGGGAATCTGGATATGGCATGACTCATGCCTGAAGATTTTGGCAGCCATGTTAACACCTCCTAGAACCTGAAAATAAATGTAAGTAGAGTCAAAAGTTGAGACTATATCCTTAGGACACCTTTTGAGTTTCCACCTCAAGTCTTATCTGCCTTTGGCATTTTTGTTTGTATAAGCCAGTAGGTTCCCTTTATTTATTACTTTGGTTTGCTTTGGGCTTTCTCTCATTTGCCTGACAAAAGGCCAGAATCCCGACAAGCAAAAGTGTAATGAGGATGAGGATAACTTCCTGACAGATAAAGCATGCATCTCAATCATGCCATGGAGATAAGGACATGGATTCATTTTTTTCCCCCCAAATAGGTGAATCTATACAGCTGTGTGCTAAGTCGCTTCAGTTGTGTCCGACTCTGTGTGACCCTGTAGACTGTAGCCAACCAGGCTCCTCTGTCCAAAGGATTCTCCAAGCAAGAATACTGAATGGGGTTGCATTCAGTATTCTCCAGGGGACCTTGCCAACACAGGGATCGACCTGGATCTCTTATTCTCCTGCATTGGCAGGTAGGTTCTTTACCACTAGTGCCACCTGGGAAGCCTGGTCAGTTATGGTACTTCATTCCCCAAGTGACAATGGTTGATTAAAATGATGACAGCATAAAGTCAAAATGCTCCAATCTAAGTGAATTCAGGGAATCTAAGTGAATCTATAGTATGAGTGAAACTTCTTAGCTTTTTCCTCCTGGATTTCCCAATGTTCATATCAACTTAAAGGGACTCTAAATGGGAAAATATTTGTGCTAAAAAGGAATTAAAAATTATTAAGTCCAACATTTTCTGGGTTTGGATAATGGAATTAAGACTTAGATAAATGGAGAGAAAATTTCCCCAAAGTATAAGTCTGCTTTGTTGCAAAACATATCTCTGTCTTCAGTGCATTGTTTTTTCCCACTTCAGCATTAATTCTGCCTCTGTTTTCTCCTAACAAAGGAGTTTGATAGCATTTCCTTTGCTGAATTCTATTTCCATAGAAGAAATTTTGTGTAACAAACACAATGAGAAACCTCTGCTACTACTGTTTCTTGTTACTTTATCTTTTGTTAAAATTGTCTTAATACTGACTCCCCTGGAAATGTGCTTCTCCATATGACCTCTTTATCTACCAAATTAATAATCAATTACACCTTCTTCCTTATGTTACATTTTCTGCAAGAGAAAAATTTAGAAGTCCCATGAATTTTTTTCTTTGTCACAAATTTTGTGGATTAGGAAATTCATCCTGTTTCTAAACAAGAAGATATTTAAGTCTACGTCTTTAAGGTCTATAAATAATATAATCACATTCATTTTTTGAATCATTTTTTAATATGAAATATGCTGTGTTTGATAGAGAAGCAATATGAACTGTACTCATCTCTTAAAAGTTGTTTTTGCACATGTTTCTTACTATCTTTGAGACTCAGTTTCCTTGTTGGTAAAGCAGAAATAATCATGTTTTCCCTGTCAACCATCCATGGATGCTCTATGGTGCAACAAAGGGATTGCATACTATAAGAAGTAGCTTGCAGTGCTAGATACATGCAATGCCTCATTATTGCTAATCACTGCAGAGTTGTTAACTTCTCACCACTGTTTTGAAAGGATGAGTAGCAATTGAGGTCTCAGTGCTGAAGGAGTCTTTGGGCCTAGAAAAGAAAACAACAGTCTCAGAGGCCCTTGCTGAATCATCTAACTTCAGAGAAAACAAAACAGAACTTTAGGTCCTGCCCTGATGCTCCTGGCTGGTTGCATCTATCTGGGACTTATTACCCCCTGTCCAGAACCTCCCACCCCCTACACTTGCCCAGAAGACTTATCACCCCCTGCCCAACTAAAAATGCCATCTCAACTAAAGAATACCCCAAAATATCCCATTTGATTAACGTTTCTCTTATCACTTCCACAAACCTCCCTATAAATATGGAGCCTCCCTGATCCCTCCTGGCACTCAACCTGGTCATTAGGCCAACTGTCACCCCTCCTTGCCTGAATTAAGGTAGCCTACTTCTGTTGAGGTCATCTTTCCTTTTTGGCCTCGGCCCGAACTATACCTTACAAGTGCCACCTGAATAACACAGGAAAACACCTTAAAGGTGCCAGCATGGAATTAAATCTCCATGCTTGTGAATTTTTGATGAAGAAAGCACTGTAGTCATGATCTTTTCTAGCACTTTTAAAAAATACTTGTTCCCAGAGTTTTTACAAGTTACTACAGGAGGTAAGTGGAAGTCCAATTGACAGAGCTCCAGGGCCCTCTGCTTCCCTTTCAACCTAAGTAGTTCACTTGTATATACTTTTTTAAAAAATATATACTATTTTTTCCCCCTGAGATACAATTAGAGGGGAAAAAAAAGCTTCTGGATGTTCTAACTGACATCTTTCCCCAGCACCCCTTCCACCACACACAAACACGTAAACAAAAAAGTTTGAAAACTCCAGATAGAATCCAACGTCTTCAAGTACAGATGATGAAATTGAAGGCCAAGGGGATGAGTGATTTTCCAGTGTTACCCACCCCTGCTTCTGGTCATCAGTGATGTAAGGACTAAATCCCAGGCCGTGAATCCTCAACCATCACCATCTCATCATTCTGCCTCATAATGTGATTGTGAAGATTTTCTGATTCAACAATGTAACTTTTGATTTTGTTTTATTTTGTCTGGGGAGAGGCATGATATATCAGCTGTGTTACCAGATTGATCCATGTAGCACTAATAATCCCCAAAGTATGTCCTCAGATGATTCTCTTCTCAAAGTGACAGGCTTTCACCAAAATAAACGCAGCCACTTGTAGTATAGATTGGAGTTTCAGTCTAAGATTTCTACTTAGGAAACACCTGTCAAGATTAAGATTCAGGTAACTACGATTATTTTGTGACTCATCAGCAATTTCTTCTATTTTATAGAAAAGCTATCAAATAGAATTTAAATTTTTTTGCAGCCCCTCTCGAGTAAGGCGACCACTTATTACAAATTCTAGTAAGAATTTATTGACCAATTGAGGACAATTTCAGAGCTAAAAGAAATACAATTAATAATTACTCTGGGAATATTAATGTGTAAATTGGAGTTCTTCTAGGCAAACTGAGAAGTGAGATCACTCTGTTCATTAACCATCCTATAGATGTGTTTGATGGAGAAGGCAATGGCAACCCACTCCAGTGTTCTTGCCTGGAGAATCCCAGGGACAGTGGGGCCTGTGCCATCTATCAGGNTCTAGGCAAACTGAGAAGTGAGATCACTCTGTTCATTAACCATCCTATAGATGTGTTTGATGGAGAAGGCAATGGCAACCCACTCCAGTGTTCTTGCCTGGAGAATCCCAGGGACAGTGGGGCCTGTGCCATCTATCAGGTGGCACAGGGTTGGACATGGCTGAAGTGACTTAGCAGCAGCAGCAGCAGCAGCAGCAGCAGATGTGTTTGAGATTAGTGAGGGTGAACTATTGGTTAATTGAACATGACTTTCAGTCATAAGTATTTAAGGATTGGTATTAATTGTCTTGCATTCTCAGAAAGAATGGCCATATTAGCAATATCAACTTCAGAATTAACACACAAGAAGAATAAATGAATTCCTCTCTCTCCTCCCCCTCCTCAGCCCCTCTTCGAGCACGCATGTACACACGCACACACGCACATGCATATTTTGGATATAAACTCTAAAAGCAATTAATTCTTAATAAGGGACAACAGGACTCTTTTCTCTTTAACAAAATTCTGTCAAAGATTACCCTTGAGACAAATTATATAATCAGTTTAAACATGACTAAGAGACATCTGATCATTTCCCAACACTTTCTCTTTCAAAGAGAAAACAAAACAAAACCAACAATTTGAAAGGTAATAAAAGATACCTGACCTTAGGGAAGAAAGTAAGACTCAGAGACGTCTTAATGTTCGGGGTTTTACAATAGTGACTTGTAGTCAAAATTTTAGAAACCTGCTTTGATTAAGATTTCTGGCCCATAGGGTTAATAATTATTTTGCTGATAATGCATTTATTTTACATAAAATATGTCATATTTTTAACATGAAAACAGACGTCTGTTACAATATATCTGCAGCATTTACCCTGGTAACTAACTTTTGGTGACGCTTTGATAGAAAATACATGGGGATAGGCACTCATTCTTCAGTTCAGTTCGGTTCAGTCGCTCAGTCGTGTCCGACTCTTTATACCCCATGGACTGCGGCACAGCTGTTTGTAAGGCCTCCTCAGACAGCCACTCTGCCTTTTTGCACTCCTTATTCCTGGGGAGGGTCTTGATCCCTGTCTCCTGCACAATGTCACGAACCTCTGTCCATAGTTCTTTGGGCACTCTGTCTATCAGTTCCCTTGAATCTATTTCTCACTTCACTGTATAATCTTAAGGGATTTGATTTAGGTCATACCTGAATGGTCTAGTGGTTTTCCATAATTTGTTCAATATAAGTCTGAATTTGGCAATAAGTAGCAACAGTTAGAAGTGGACATGGAACAATAGACTGGTTCCAAATAGGACAAGGAGTACGTCAAGGCTGTATATTGTCACCCTGCTTATTTAACTTATATGCAAAGTACATCATGAGAAACGCTGGGCTGGAAGAAGCACAAGCTGGAATCAAGATTGCCAGGAGAAATATCAATAACCTCAGATAAAGAGATGACACCACCCTTATGGCAAAAAGTGAAGAGGAGCTAAAAAGCCTCTTGTTGAAAGTGAAAGAGGAGAGTGAAAAAGTTGGCTCCAAGCTCAACATTCAGAAAACAAAGATCATGGCATCTGGTCCCTTCACTTCATGGGAAATAGATGAGGAAGCAGTGGAAACAGCGTCAGACTTTATTATTTTGGGCTCCAAAATCACTGCAGATGGTGATTGCAGCATGAAATTAAAAGACGCTTACTTCTTGGCAGAAAGTTATGACCAATCTAGATAGCATATTAAAAAGCAGAGACATTACTTTGCTGACTAAGATCCATCTAGTCAAGGCTATGTTTTTTCCATTGGTTATGTATGGATGTGAGAGTTGGACTGTGAAGAAAGTTGAGTGCCGAAGAATTGATGCTTTTGAACTCTGCTCTTGGAAAAGACTCTTGAGAGTCCCTTGGACTGAAAGGAGATATAACCAGTCCATTCTAAAGGAGATCTGTCCTGGGTGTTCTTTGGAAGGACTGATGCTAAAGCTGAAATTCCAATACCTTGGCCACCTGGTACAAAGAGTTGACTCATTAGAAAAGACTCTGATGCTGGGGGAGATTGGGGGCAGGAGAAGCAGGGGACGACAGAGGATGAAATGGCTGGATGACATCACCGAGTTGATGGACATGAGTTTGGGTGAACTCTAGGAGTTGGTGATGGACAGGGAGGCCTGGCGTGCTGTGATTCATGGGGTNAAAAGACTCTGATGCTGGGGGAGATTGGGGGCAGGAGAAGCAGGGGACGACAGAGGATGAAATGGCTGGATGACATCACCGAGTTGATGGACATGAGTTTGGGTGAACTCTAGGAGTTGGTGATGGACAGGGAGGCCTGGCGTGCTGTGATTCATGGGGTCACAAAGAGTAGGACATGACTGACTGACTGAACTGAAGTGAACTGATTAGAGAAATGCATATCAAAAGTACAATGAGGTATCACCTCACACTGATCAAAATGACCATCATCAAAAAATCTATAAACAATAAATACTACAGGGGGTATGGAGAGAAGGGAACCCCCTTGCATTGTTGGTGGGGATGTAAATTGATATTGCCACTATGGATAACAGTATGGAGATTTCTTTAAAAAACTACTAATAAAACTACCATATGCCCCAACAATCCCACCTCTGGGCCTATACCTTGAAGAGACCATAATTGAAAAAGACATTTCTACCCCCAAGCTCATAGCGGCATTATTTACAATAACTAAGCATGGAAGAAACTTAGATATCCATCACAGATGAATGGATAAGGAAGATGTGGTACATATAAATAATGGAATTTTACTCAGCCATAAAAAGGAATGCATGTCTGTCAGTTCTAATGAAGCAGATGAACCTAGACCTGAACAAGAGCAATGGAATATAGGAAAATGGTATTGGTGAACTTATTTGCAGGGTAGCTTAGAGACACAGACATAGAGAACAGATTTGTGGACACAATTGGGGAAGGAGAGGGTGGGATAAATTGAGAGAATAGTATAGAAACATATACATTAGTGTATGTAAAATAGATACCTAATGGGAATTTGCTGTATGATGCAGGGAGTTCAAACGATGCTCTGTGACAATCTAGAGGGAGGGGGTGGGATGGGAGGTGGGAGGATGGTTCAACAGGAATGGGACAGTATATATAGCTATGGCTGATTCATGTTGATGTATGGCAGAAACTGATGCAATACTGTAAAGTAATTATCCTTCAATTAGAAATATATTTTAAAAAGAAAATATATGTGGATAGGAAAATTTATCTGAATAAAGAGATAAGGTATAAAAACACATGAAATGCTGTCTGAGAATTGCTTCTCATAATCATTCTCTACAGTTGGAATTTCAATGCAAACTTCATGAGAGCAAAGAATTTACCTATTATATTTATTATTGCAATTCCTAGATCTAGCATGGTGCCTGACATGCATCAATAGTAGGCAGTCAATATATATTTGATAAACTTCATAAAGGCATGAAGGAATGATCGTCATTAGCTAATTCATATTTACTTTTTACAAGTATCTCTGTGTCAGTTGAATCTTGTGTAGAACTGGTCTCATATTTTCAAAGACCAACTGTCCATTCTTTTAAAGTCATGTTGCTGTTTAGTTGCTAAGTCAAGTGCCAGGATCCAGCCCCGGTGGATCCAGGGAATTTGAAGGGTGGACAGAGTTGGAGAGGAAAAAATTTCTTATTTAGAAATATAAAAAGAGATTAGGAAAGAATAGTATAGTAGGAAAATTAGTGGAGAAAAGAGGCTGAATAACTTGGTTTACAGGGAAAGCTAATAAAACCTCAAGACAAGAGGTTTGCACGATCTATGTAGGCCACCAGCGTCCGCTTGAATAGTGGAGGGTGCCCCACATTGGGCTTCCTCTCACGTGGGTCTTAGAAGCCAGGGCAAGTAAGTAGGCATGGTGAGCCTCCATGCCCCAGATGGGAATTCAGCCAGAAAAGAAGAGAAGGAGAAAAGACCACATGGGGAAAATCAGTCTTTCCAGTGACTGGCCCATCCTTCATTTTCCGGGAAAGCTTTTTATACTTTTGGTTGTACATAGAGATCAATGGATAATACAAAGTAACGCAGTGTCAGTAGCCCTGACTCTTATCGAGACCAAGCTTTCTCTCTGCATATACAGCTCTATACACAAGTCTTAGGTGATTTACATTATCTTCTGGTCAGAAGGCCTATTAGCATTTTACGGCCCTTTTCTGATAAGAGTCTGTCAACCAAAAAACTTATTTGCCTTAATAGTGTTGTTCTTTTCCAAAATCTGGTGCCACTCTCAGAAAGCACTAAATAAAGTTACATTCTTACATAGCAAGGACACAACAATTTATAACAAAGAAAGAGGAGTACAGTGATTTATAACAAAGAAAAAATTAATTAACTCAAAAGTCTAGTATTGCTAACATCAAAACTACTATAGTCCTATTTNTGGTTCAACAGGAATGGGACAGTATATATAGCTATGGCTGATTCATGTTGATGTATGGCAGAAACTGATGCAATACTGTAAAGTAATTATCCTTCAATTAGAAATATATTTTAAAAAGAAAATATATGTGGATAGGAAAATTTATCTGAATAAAGAGATAAGGTATAAAAACACATGAAATGCTGTCTGAGAATTGCTTCTCATAATCATTCTCTACAGTTGGAATTTCAATGCAAACTTCATGAGAGCAAAGAATTTACCTATTATATTTATTATTGCAATTCCTAGATCTAGCATGGTGCCTGACATGCATCAATAGTAGGCAGTCAATATATATTTGATAAACTTCATAAAGGCATGAAGGAATGATCGTCATTAGCTAATTCATATTTACTTTTTACAAGTATCTCTGTGTCAGTTGAATCTTGTGTAGAACTGGTCTCATATTTTCAAAGACCAACTGTCCATTCTTTTAAAGTCATGTTGCTGTTTAGTTGCTAAGTCAAGTGCCAGGATCCAGCCCCGGTGGATCCAGGGAATTTGAAGGGTGGACAGAGTTGGAGAGGAAAAAATTTCTTATTTAGAAATATAAAAAGAGATTAGGAAAGAATAGTATAGTAGGAAAATTAGTGGAGAAAAGAGGCTGAATAACTTGGTTTACAGGGAAAGCTAATAAAACCTCAAGACAAGAGGTTTGCACGATCTATGTAGGCCACCAGCGTCCGCTTGAATAGTGGAGGGTGCCCCACATTGGGCTTCCTCTCACGTGGGTCTTAGAAGCCAGGGCAAGTAAGTAGGCATGGTGAGCCTCCATGCCCCAGATGGGAATTCAGCCAGAAAAGAAGAGAAGGAGAAAAGACCACATGGGGAAAATCAGTCTTTCCAGTGACTGGCCCATCCTTCATTTTCCGGGAAAGCTTTTTATACTTTTGGTTGTACATAGAGATCAATGGATAATACAAAGTAACGCAGTGTCAGTAGCCCTGACTCTTATCGAGACCAAGCTTTCTCTCTGCATATACAGCTCTATACACAAGTCTTAGGTGATTTACATTATCTTCTGGTCAGAAGGCCTATTAGCATTTTACGGCCCTTTTCTGATAAGAGTCTGTCAACCAAAAAACTTATTTGCCTTAATAGTGTTGTTCTTTTCCAAAATCTGGTGCCACTCTCAGAAAGCACTAAATAAAGTTACATTCTTACATAGCAAGGACACAACAATTTATAACAAAGAAAGAGGAGTACAGTGATTTATAACAAAGAAAAAATTAATTAACTCAAAAGTCTAGTATTGCTAACATCAAAACTACTATAGTCCTATTTCTGCATCCTGATTACATTGATTAATATCCTCCCAGGTGCCTAAAAGATAAAGGATATGGAGGCGTGGAGGCAAACACTAACTCAACAATGAAACCCTTCACCAAACTAACTCTTAGCTCTAAAAGGCTCTATATCCTTAAGATGTTTCAAGCTTTGTGCCTCTCGTAGTTGGGGGGCTGTAAACAATCACAAGTTGCAAAAGTCCGGGGGAACCTGTCAGACAAGTTAGAGAGCCATCAGAGGGGTTTGAGCTGAGACATTCCTTTTATATACAGGAGATTAGTTGGAGCTCTAAATTAACTTTTTCCAGAGAAAGGTGGTCGGGGAAAGCCCCCTGTAATGTCAGAAGAGTGTAGTATAGCAGACAGTAAACAGACAGATTTTGGTTTCGGGGTAGATGCTCAGGCAGAGGACCCCTTGAGACCTGACTCGCCTTGCCCCGTCAGGTCTCTCTGCATAACCTTGTCATGGGTGGGATCTCCCGTGCTGGCTCCCAGCAGTCACATCTGACTCTTTATGACCCCATGGACTGTAGCTCACCAGACTACTCTGTCCATGGAATTCTCCAGGCAAGAATACTGGAGTGGGTTGTCATTTCCTTCTCCAGGGAATCTTCCTGACCCAGGGATTGAAGCTGTACCTCCTGCTTCACAGGCAGATTCTTTACCATTGAGCCACTTGGGAAGCCATTGCTTTCCAATTTATTAGACTTTTCTTCTAATTGTAGGAAACACCTACTTTTCAACCTAGGATACTGAGGTCATACTTTTAAAACTTTTTCTTAAGTGGAAAAGTCCATTAGGAACATTACCAACTATATGTGGCATTCGCCAATGTTTTCTCCCCTTTAACTCAGTGGACAAGGTTCATTTATTATTATTTATGATCCAAGGATGCCAAAATTTACCTTAAGATCCCCATTTATAAATGCTTATGTAGAGTATGCACTATATTATTTCAGTAAATGGAAGATCCAGCAGAAATAGCCTTTCAGAAAAATAAAACAGAAGCTATGTTCTTCATCTTTTTAACCTTAGTTTTGATGACCTTTAGTCACTTTTGCCTCACAGGTGGCCCTAGTGGTTAAGAACCCACCTGCAGGAAAAGTAAGAGACTTGGGTTCGATTCCTGGGTTGGGAAGATCACTTGGAGTAGGAAATGAAGACCCACTACGATATTCTTGCTTGGAGATTCCCATGGACAGACGTGTCTAGTGAGCTATGGTTCACGGGGTCACAGAGATTTGGACATAACTGATGTGACTTTACACAGAGTACACAGTCACTTTCAAGGGCTTCCTAGGTGACGCAGTGTTAAAGAATCCACTTGCCAATGCAAGATACAGAAGAGAAGCAGGTTAGATCTGGGTTGGAAAGACACCCTGGAGTAGGAAATGGCAACCCACTCCAGTACTCTTGCCTAGAACATTCCATGAACAAAGGAGACTGGTGGGGTACTGTCCGAGGGGTTGCAAAGAGTCAGACTCGACTGAGCAGCTGAACATGTATTCACCCATACAATCACTTTCAAAGAACTGCATTTATTCTTCCCCCAGTCTCTTTCCTTATACAGAGATGAAGAGAAATGATGGCTTTATATGAAGAAAGTTGGATTTATCATTTAAACTTGAGACATCCTGAACCAACAATGGACACATTCAGCTGTTTCTGCAGAGGAAGGATCTAACCTATTTTAAAAATAAAATAATTTTCACCAACAAATAATAACCTGATTTAATCAGTTTATAAGCAACAATCTAAGCAAGAATATTGTTTAGTTTTTCTTATTCACAGTTCGCAATATTTGCCCACAAGTTCCTTATTATAGTTCCAGGAATTGGTTTTCAAACTTTTTTGACTAAAAATCAGAAGACACACATTTCTTTAAATTCACAGACAAGTATATATATATATATATACACACACACAATTAAAATAAAAGTTTCTTGAAGCAATATTTATCTAGTTATTTGCAATGCATTCTTATATTTCCCATTTTATTCTGACATATGACATTTCAATTGTTTAAAACACTAAACCTTAAATTTGTATCTACCAAACTGATTTATGATATACCGGTCAATCAGAGAGGGCTTCCCTGGTGGCTCAGATGGTAAAGAAATCTCCTGCAGAAGGTCCCCAGGAGGAGGGCATGGCAACCAACTCCACTATTATTGCCTGGAGAATCCCCATAGACAGGGGAGCCTGGTAGGCTACTCTTTCCAGGGTCACAAAGAGTTGGACACAACTGAGCGACTAAGCACAGCACAGCACAGTGAGTCATAGAAAGCACATGTTTAGAGAAATTTTCAGTCATGATGTAAAAAAATGTTATTTTATTTGTTGCATTTATGTGTGGTTCTAAATAGGAAAAGCAATACATCGAGGCTGTATATTGTCACCCTGCTTATTTAACTTATATGCAGAATACATCATGAGAAACGCTGGGCTGGAAGAAGCACAAGCTGGAATCAAGATTGCTGGGAGAAATATCAGTAACCTCAGATATGCAGATGATACCACCCTTATGGCAGAAAGTGAAGAGGAACTAAAAAGCCTCTTGATGAAAGAGAAAGAGGAGAGTGAAAAAGTTGGCTTAAAGCTCAACATTCAGAAAACGAAGATCATGGCATCTGGTCCTATCACTTCATGGGAAATAAATGGGGAAAC
>SJYX01014312.1:465848-497678 GCA_006410675.1 Oreotragus oreotragus
CTCCAAGGGATCTTCCTGACCCAAGGATTGAACCCGAGTCTCCTGCTTTACAAGTGGATTCTTTATCAACTGAGCCACCAGGGAAGACTTTAAGCATCACCCAACACCCCCCTCGCCCTTCCCCCAGGGCTCACACCACGAAATTTGGGCAGGGGGAGACGGGTGGTTTCAATGAGAGAAGATTGGCCATGAGCTGATAATTCGTGCAACTTCGTGATGCCCTTGGTACGGGGGATTCATGGTACTCGTCTTCTGCATTTGTGTTGGAATTTTCCAAAACCAAAAGTAAACAAAAAATCTAAAGTTAAAAATCACTACAGCACACACACACACACACATACACACACCTTGCAAAGATCTCAGATTCTATTCTGACAATTTCAAGCCTTGACATGAGTACTCTACCTCAAAGCTTTCCTTAATGTCTTCTCCAAAGCTGACTGTATGATCCGGCCTTGGTTTGTATCCCTGTAGTCGTCTGTGCCGACTCCTCCTGTTGTTGTCATCAAGTTGTAATTGCTTAGTCACCTGGGGAGCGGAATGATATGTACATGTTTTAGTAATTGTATTTGTGTTTGACGGTGCTGAGTCTTCGTTGCTGTGTTGGTGAAGTGCACAGGTTTCTCAGGCAGGGCCTTCTCTGGCTGCAGGGCAAAGACTCTAGGGCTTCGGGAGCTGCAGCACATGGGCTTGGTAGTCCTGACTCCCTGGCCCTAGAGCCCAGGCTCGGTAGTTGTGGCACATGGGCTTGGTAGTCCTGACTCCCCGGGCCCAGAGCCCAGGCTCGGGAGTTGTGTTGTACAGACTTAGTTGCTCTGTGGCACGTGGGATCTTCCCAGATCAGGGGGTTGAACCTGAGNAGATGGTGACTGTAGCCATGAAATTAAAAGACACTTATTCCTTGGAAGGAAAGTTATGACCAACCTAGACAGCATATTAAAAAGCAGAAACATTATTTTGCCAACAAAGGTTTGTCTAGTAAAGGCTATGGTTTTTCCAGTAGTCATGTATGGATGTGAGAGTTGGACCTGAAGAAAGCTGAGCACCGAAGAACTGATGCTTTTGAACTGTGATGTTGGAGAAGACTCTTGAGAGTCCCTTGGGATGCAGGGAGATCCAACCAGTCCATTCTAAAAGAGATGCTAAAGCTGAAACTCCAGTACTTTGGCCACCTTGTGAGAAGTGTTGACTCATTGGAAAAAACTCTGATGCTGGGAGGGATTGGGGGCAGGAGGAGAAGGGGACGACAGAGGATGAGATGGCTGGATGGCATCATGGACTCAGTGGACGTGAGTCTGCGTGAACTCCGGGAGATGGTGATGAACAGGGAGGCCTGGCGTGCTGCGATTCATGGGGTCGCAAAGAGTCGGACACGACTGAGCGACTGAACTGAACTGAACTGAACACTGAACTTCCTATACCTGGAATTCTTTACAATTTCTCCTTTTTCACAAGTGCATTGTTAGACAACCTGAAGCTTCTTTATACCCTGGTATTTGGGGTTTTCACAGGTCAGCCTCCAAGTGAACACTTGATACTTTGTTCAGTGTAACCATCTCTGTCTAGCGTTTATAACTATTCAACTGCTTTATTTATATTTTTCATTTAAATTAAAAATATAAAATTAAAAAAATGGATGGCGTTTGAGACTAATGATAAAAGGGTAGCTTTCCTTAACTTAGTAAAAATGAGACAAAGGTGAAAATCATTAAGTTTTGGGGAAAAGGTGAGTCTTTACCTCGAACACTCATTGAACTCAATCTGATTAATATGGATGGTGCTCAGTTTTGGAAACAAGAAAAAATGAAAGCACATGAATGAAGAATTGTTGTTAAAATTTGAAGGGGAGAGACTGTATGTTTTAGTCCTGTGTGCACTGAAATTCTCTAATGAAGTGAAAATCTTTTGCCTATTTAACTTTGTGACATGCTTTTGAAACATAGGAAAAGTAGAAGCCCCAGTTTCTCAATGTATCTGTCTTAACAAGTGAAATGTAAACAGCACAAACTTTGAAGTCAGAAACAATTTAGGTGCAAATCCTGACTCCTTTATTCATGTGATACCTTGGTGATGCTAGAGAGTGGCTCGGAACCAAGTTTTCAAAGAGTTCTGGGGGTTAAAGGAACATTTTAAAGTGGGTTGCATGCCGCTTACTTGTGAGTCAAAAGCAGTATTCTCTGCACTTCAGGCTAAGCTGTGTTCCATTGCAAACAGAGTATCTTTCTTCTGCTTTTCTACCTCAGTATTTCCGTGTTATCCATTCTGAAGAACTTCAAGATCATCTCATCTGTTTCTAAATCCATCTCAAATTCCATAAACACACACACACACACACACAAATACCTTATCCATGTGAGTGTGTGTATATATAAATATATACACATATATGTGTATCTTTTTCTCCTCATTTATTTATTTTTCCAGCTTTATTGAGATATTATTGACATATAACATTAAGTGGAAAGTATGTGTGTTGATTTGATACACTTAAATAATGAAAAATGATTGCCACCCATAGCATTAGCTAAAACCTGATCATGTCCATTTCTTTTTGTGGCCAGAACATTTAAGATCTCTCTTAGCAACTTTCAAGTATGTAATACGGTGTTACTAACTATAATCACTATACTGTACACTAGATTTCCCAAACTGATTCATCTTGTATCTGGAGGTTTGTGCTCTTTGGCCAACAATACAAATACATGATTTTTAAAGTTTATTGTTGAGACTCCTATAACTTGGTCTATCAGCCAGCCACTCAGTTGCTAGGTCACATCTGACTCTTTGAGACCCCATGTATTGTAGTCCACCAGACTCCTCTGTCCATGGAATTTGCCAGGCAAGAATACTGGAGTGGGTTGCCATTTCCTTTTCCAGGGGATCTTCTCAACTCAGGGATCGAACCCACGTCTCTTGAGTCTCCTGCATTACTGCTGGATTCTTTATCACTGAGTCACTGGGCAAGCCCTAACTTTGTCTATATACTCACTGAAAACCTCTCCAAATTCTTCTATTTTATTGTTGGGTTATCTTTGAAAGTTATATTCCTATATATTTTTTCTAACCTCAAAGATGATTAATCCTTTGAGGCCAGTGATTATGCCATAACCAGTGACTAGTTTTAAGCCTACTGGCCTACTACGCCAGCATTAACCATGGTGATCAGAGAGCTCTTCAGGAACATAAGGACTTCAGGAAGCAGGGGAAAGGTATTCTGTGTAGAGAAATTGTTATTCACCCAGCAGCAGTGATTTGGCTATATGGGCATGTGGATAATTCCATGGATTAATTATTGGGAAGTCCTCAGAGTGTGTTAACTATCATCTTGAGTAGAGTTTCTCCCCAGTATAAACACCAGCATGGACAGAAAGAGAAGGAATCTGAGAGGCTGATGTGGCTAATTCAGTGAGAAAAATCAGTTAAGAACACTTTTTTGAAAACCCTGAACTTTCTGGCTTATTTATCTACACAGCCCATGTTCACAAGAAACACAGCTGGGAGTCCATTTCACCTGCGCCATCCTGGGGGGCTGGACACGGAGGCAGGGACAGGAATTTAGATCTGATTCTCAAATGACTCAGCCCCAGCCTCAGCCTTGGCTTTTGTGGTGGTGCTTGAGTGACTCATTTTTCTGGCACTGTCTTTGTTAACTCCTGGGATCAGAAGTGTCCTGTTTATATAGCCTCACATATGGCTGCTCACTCAGGTTTTTTGTTCTGAAAAAGATGGAAAATGTTTGCTTCCATCTCTGCAACTGTTTGGTGGTGTCCATCGACCAGAATAAAGGCTCATTATGCTCACCTCCCTTTGCCAATCAAAAGTTTACTGTTTTCTTTTCAACCAGCCGACCCTTCTTAGAGCTTCCTGCCCCCACCCCCCACCCAATCTCTCAAGGTTAAAAAAGTTTTCCCTTCAGAGAAAGTGTTGAAGGTCTGAATTGTTTACATTAGCTCATGTAGCCTGCTTTCTGCTATATAATCCTTTCCTAATATATAGGAGTGGATTTTTAGCACAATTTCCAATTCTTTAGTCTGAACAGCATCACTTTTTTAGAAATAACTTTTAGGCTTCAATTCAGATGTCATATATAAACTTTGTACCTTTACAAAAGTAATAGTTCACTCTGGAAATGAGTAATAGGTTGGCAGCATAGGGGTCTCTAAGGACAGTAGCATCAAACATGCTAGTCAGAAAATAATTAGGATCCCTCCCCCGCCCCACCCCCTACAACCTGTTCTCCCTAAAGCATTTGGAATGTGCATTCCCTTGCCCCCACACACGCCCGCCTTAATGGAAAAAAACTGACAATCAGTAAAGAGCTCAGAGGCCCACCCACTTAAAGCTAAGGGCCTCTGATCATCCTAGCTCAGTCTCATATCCGTGGGTCTTTGGGGACTTACTCCCCATTGCAATGTCATTATTTAGGCCCCCTGTCACAGTATTTCCAAGGTAAAGAATAGCTTTCTCCCTGATGCTTTGGACAGGCTATCCTGATTCAGCAGGAGAAATCTGAAAATCGTGATGTTTGTGCACTTCCTAATCCATTATTCAAATCCGTAGACACCGCTAGCATTTAGAGAGGAGTCTCTTTCCTGCAACCCCTGGAGAGAATCACTCATTCAAGGGACTGATGTAAAAATCAATCCCTTCAATCTTTTTAAAAGATGTCCATTCCCCCACCCCACCCTGGCTTCTTTTTCATGCTGGTGGTTGTAAACTGCAATGGTTAAAGATACAGCTTAAATAGCATAATGTGCTTGTGGCTATGAGATACTTTGACATTCTAAAATCCACTATCCTCAGACCCCCGCCCTACCACTGCCACCAGGGGCCCTTTATTTAAAATGCTGTTTCTGAATAAGAGCACACAAATGCTAAGGACAGCCTGGTTTCAGCGTTACAGTCTGAGGAATAAAGCTACATGTGTGAGCACACAGCAACTCTCACCAACCTCTGTACTGAAAAAAAGATTATTTATAAAGATCAGGTTTCTGCTTAATTTGCTTTCTCTGTGACTATAGCTCAGGGAGGATAGTCATGGTGAAGTATAATGCCACTGTCAGGGTTTTTACATGCAGGTAAACAACACTTACACATAAGTGTATCTTACACATAAACAGGTTGGCAATTGCTAGGATGCTGGCTGGTTTACTTTAAAGGGTTACCAAATGAAAAAGAAAGGAGGAAAACAGTTACATTCTTACCTAGCCAGGGGAAATACCCCTGCTAATTAATGTGCAACCAGGATGGTTTTCATAAAAATATAAATCTAGAGTAAAACATTTTTCCCTGTCTCCCTCCATCCCACCTGCTGCCTGCAAAGGAAGGACCTGTGAAGACTAAGGCACATGTGACAAGATCTCCTGCTTAAGAAACTGAGGCTTTGTCTTGACTCGATTTCTCTTTCTACTAATCCTAGTCTGATTACCCTGACCATTCACTTCACTAGAAAAGAGAATACTTCTCTAAACAGAGGATGGGGAGTCACATGACAGCACCCTTCCAAGCCTGCTGATGCTTCTTACCTGATTTGTTCATTTATATGTTTATTAGGGTGACCAGCTTTTACTGAAGCAGGAGGGCTGCCTTCTCAGCTGATAATAATTATTTCCTTTTATCCATTGCTGCTACCATCTCCTGTTGAAATAATTAAATGTCTCGATTTCACTCCACTGACAAGCACTACTCTGAGCAGATCAGGCCAGAGAGATGCTCTCTTTGGCTCCAGGCAACTCCCAGGGGAAAAGGAAAAATTATATGTAATATTTCCTGTGTACTGAGAATTCAGCAGTTGGCTCTTCATTTCACATACAAGGTTTTGTTGAAATGAAAGAATCATATTTTCTTGGGAGGACAATGAAGACAGTGATAAGATCTGCATGTCATAATTAGACTGGATTAAACGGCTTTTGTGCAGTGACTGAGAGAAAACAGAAATGCAAATGTAAGGGACCAGGTAGAATTAGGGTGGGTATAGTGAGGATATGAAAAGTGGGAGTGTATAACTGTGAAAACAGACACAGGCACAGTCATGTTTCACAACGCTCTGTGCATTAAGGTCAGATTTTGCTGCTCTTGTTTCTCCCCGCTCCAGTATCAGCTGAATGTCAAAGTCAGCATGCTTAGCTAAATAGGTCTTGCTTACAAGCTTATGTGAAGGTATCATTATTTCCGTGACTAACCTTTTACCATCAGATAATTCAATGTACCTACCGCCTTTTCTTTATATTTTAGAAGTATTTCATCCATTTGATTATTAGTCCAACCTGAACATAGTGTTGAATTTTCCAATTTTCCATCCTAATACCTTACCATAGCATTTTTTTTCAGTATCTGATTGTGAACCTAGTTCTCATTTAACAGAGGCAGTTTATGCTAACCAGAATTAAAACATGTGTGCACACGCACACACACACACACACACACACACACACACACAATTCCTTGATTTTTCCATACTTTCTAACCAGCTAAAAAAAATGAGCAGTAATGGATACTGTAAAATCATTTAGCCAAGTTTAGCATCTATAGCTATTTTCTTCCTAGAAAATTGTCAAGAGCCCCCACCACTCCCATTGCTCCTATCTTCTAGGCTTATGAAGAGGTAAGCTCTTTTTCTTACTACTAAAATTTTCCATATCAGAGCTTCTTTCAATACCAAAAAAAAAAAAAAAAAGAAAGAAAGAAAACCAGGATTGCAGAGACAAGGCCTTAGGGAAATTGGCTACCAATAAAAGTTAAAAACTTAAACAATTGCTTCAGAAACAATCAGCTAATTATAGCAATAGTATAGGCAATAGGAATACTGTGTTAATGGGAATGAAAATTCTTACAGCATTTCTGAAGAAAAGTGTGGCAATACATTATTAGTATATTTGAACTTGCATAGCCCTTGACTCAGTAATTTTCCCCGAGGAGTCAAAGAGGAAAGAGGTCTTTAAGTGTATAAAGATATCACTATAAGAATCTTATTGTAGCTTAATCTTATAATAATGAAACAATGAAAAGAAATTCAATGTCCAGTCATAGGAAATTAATTGCTTATTAATAAATTATAGCAGTTCCATATCATGTAACATTGTGAGGCCTTTAAAAATTATTTCATGGAAAATATGTGACTTGCAAAGATAAACACAGTATATCTTAATTAAGAAAAACAGTTTATAACAGAATATTGCTGCTTAATCCATTTTTGTTAACTCAAAAGATTTGCTTTGCATAAAGAATGTTACAGAATGATATACACCCAAACAAAATGTTACTAATGGCTATTTCAATAATATGTGTATAGACAAAATTTAAAATTTTTCTTTAGGTGTGATTATATTTTTAAATTTCTAAATAAGGAATTTACAAAATGCTATTTTTTGTAAAAAACTGGTTAGTAGCTAAAAGGCATAGCTTTCTAAGACATAATTATTCATTAGTATAACATATTTGCCATCTTTCTCATCATAAAGTACACACGTAATTATTTTAATTGCAATAATTGTACACTTTGCCATCTCACTTCAGAATATATCAACATATGTTTTATTATATAAAATGCAATATTAAAACAATGAAGAAGAAAATGGAGATTCACATCAATTATGAGCATTTGGCTCTAATTAACCAAACATTGCATGTGCTCCCCAAGTATTAAGTGTATTTATGTATGTTTTTTTCAATATAGGAAACATATTTTTAAATCCGCTGTCCTCTAGAAGTAAGTGCACAGGTTTCTAATTTCCTAGATCTAGTTTCTTTTCACTCAGGTAACTGTGAGTGTGATTTTAAGACGTGACTCCTGCTGTGCTTCTCAAAGAATCAGTAGTTAGCATTCCAGGCAATGGGAAAATCATATGCAACATGAAGTCTGATGGGGACAATTGAGTTAGAAATCTGTATGTCACTTTTTAAGCTTGCATTTACAGCTGCTCTGGGACTGTGGCCAGGAAGAAGATGGAAGGAAGATCGGGATGGGTGATGTCATGTAGTTATGAGCAAGCCACACTCTTTCTGAGTCTGGATCTTATAAAGGTAATGATTAGTTTAAAGCCTCAGAGTAGTAAGACTATATTTGTTTTGGTAAGATCATTCTGGCTATAACAAGAGGATACTTTGATGACTGAACAGAGGGACACCTATAAGGCTAGTAAATAAATAAATACAGTGCAGAAACTGAGGAATGGACACAGGTTTAAGAGAAATTAGGAAGTATAATGATTTGCTTTTTCATCCTTCTGATGCAAGGCAACGAAAAGTGAAAGTGTTATTTGCTCAGTCATGACCGACTCTTTGTGATCCCACGGAGTGTAGCCCACCAGGCTCCTCTGTTGCTAAGTCGCTTCAGTTGTGTACGACTCTGTGCGACCCCATAGACAGCAGCTAACCAGGCTTCTCTCTCCCTGGGATTCTCCAGGCAAGAATACTAGAGTGTGTTGCCATTTCCTTCTCCAATGCATGCATGCATGCTAAGTTGCTTCAGTCGTGTCCAACTCTGTGCGACCCCATGGCCAGCAGCCCACCAGGCTCCTCTGTCCACAGGATTCTCTAGGTAAGAGTACTGGAGTGGGTTGCCATTTCCTTCTCCACCAGGCTCCTCTACCCATGGAATTTTCCAGGCAAGAACACTGGAGATGAAGGAGAAGTTCAATAACTATTGCCAGCTTTGTGGCCTAGGTAAGTAGCTTGGGTACATAGGAAATATTCCCACAGTGTAACAATTTCATAAATATCATTTTTAGGATTACACACCCTGTTGATTTTCTATGCACCTTTTTGCTTATAACAAGAGGTGGGTAAATTCCACTATCTACTTCATTCATGGAGAATGTTATAAACACTGTGATTGCACAATATTTGTGCCCCATAAAATGCTTGGAATATCAGTGTCTTCTGAAAAGCATTTTCCTCACTTAATTCACTTTCCCATGATCACTGCTTCAAACTTTCCCTTCTTGTTTCCAGTTGCTAACCTCAAATTTCTCAAAATAGTTTCCATATAACACAAGTTTCATACAATGTTTTGTAACCAAAGGGTTCTATGGTAAAGTAAGTCTCAGAAATACTCTATACACAATGAAATGCAATTACTTTTGGAGACATTCTCTTGTAAATATTGGCTTATCTCAATGTTTTTTCAAACATTTGATTTCAGCATTAATATATGTATCTATGTGCATATGTATAAATATACTTAAGTGTGTGTATCAGGCATAGTTCTCCAGAGAAATAGAACCAACAGGGTGTGTTGGGGTGGGGGTGGGGAGAGAATGTATGTACATAGAGAAAGAGAGATTTTAGAAATTAGCTCACTCAAAGCTGGCAGGTCCAAAATCTGTACGGCAGGATGGCAGAGAGGAAACTCAGGCAGACTTTCTATGTTATAGTCTTGAGGTAGAATTCCTTCTAATTTGGGAAAATCATTTTTGTTTTTAAGATATTCAACTAACTAAATGAGAACCATCCACAGTACTGAGGGTAATATTCTTTACTTAAAATAAACTAATGGTGATTCTTAATAACATTAACCAAGGGGATGACAGAGTATGAGATGGTTGCATGGCATCACCGACTCAATGGACATGATTTGAGCAAGCTCTGGAAGTTGATGATGGACAGGGAATCCTGGCGTGCTGCAGTCCATGGGGTCGCAAACAGTCGGATACAATTGAGCAACTGAACTTAACTGAATACCTGCACAGGGACATCTAGATAAAAACTTAACTATCACAATACATAGAAATGTATATACCATTAATGTCTACTTTGTGGGATGCATTACTTTACAGAGCATAACTTGAAACATAATTAAAATTCAACTACATATTGATTGCAAAAGTCCGTTTCACCTCTACAGGTAAACACTTGCATTAGAAAGGTTTTCCCTGTTAACTTCAAAACATTTCTCTATATTTATATTCTCATTTGTCTTTTATTCATATTTCTTAGGACTTATCTTCCCATTTTCTCCTACCTCTTTGAATGTTTCTATAGCGAGTGAGTAAGTCTACTTTGGAAAATGGCCTGACATAAACTCTCTTATGACCAAATAGTTCTCTAAATGGCCAGCCTGAAATCTCTAGCAAGTAGACCATTTCCTAGCAAAGGTTTCTCATATTTAACTAGGTTAAAATTGATGAGACTTTTCTGATGATCCCAGATATTTTCCATTAACTGTTATAGAGCAGGACCTAAAGGGAATGTACCAGGATATATGCAATGTCCCAGTTATCTATTGTTGATAACAAACTACTCAAAAAGTGGGTGGCATAAAATAATACACTTTTATTATGCCCACAGTCTCAGACTGTGGTCCAGAATTCAGACTAATCAGAGTACTGAAATTTTGTTTCTGCTCTGTAGTGTCTGGGACAGCAATTATAAAGTCTAAGGACTGGGGGTGACTGACAAGGCTACGGATTGAAATATCATGGAAGATCTATGTCCATGTTGGCTTCTGCACTCAATGTATATATGTCTCATGTGATAGTATCACCCCAGGCTGCCCTCAGCTGGGTAATCTATTGATTAGAGCAACTATGCATGACTGCTTCCTGTAGCTTGGGATTCTCAAGACATGGATCTTGGGTTCTCAGATGGAACATCTCGAGAGGGAATATGCAGAAATTAGCATTCCAGGAGATCAAGACAGAAGCTGCACAGCCTATGACATAGTCATGTGGTATCACTTCTGCCAAATCTATCAGTCAGAACAGTCACAAGCCCACTTAGATTCAAGGAAAAAGGACATAGACCTTGACCTTGATAGGGGGACAATTAAAGAATTTTGTTCCCTGATTTAAAACTTCCACATGTCTTTTCATAGGCATTAAGTTCAAGGCCAGAGTATAGGGTGAGCAAATTTGCAGGAGAAGAAGGTTGTTGAGAGGCTCTAAAAACATAAAGAAATTGGATGCTTTTAGACTCAGCCTAAACAAGTTCCCCAAATAATATGAAAACACTAGGATTTCCAACATAAAATGTAGCATTTATAAACCAATTATCAAAGTATTTGACAATTAATGACTCATATATCTATGAAGTAAGTTATAATACAATAGAGTACCAGATACTTTTCTCCTTTGCACTTCAAGGATATTTCAGGAATTACGGAATGCTTAAGTAAACAAACAATGAAATGTTATGAAAGGTATTATATAAGTAGGAATTAATTGGTGGCATCCCCAACCCTGGCAGAGGGAAACACCTGGGACACATGAAAAGCTAAATCTTAGGAGGAAAGGTGGGGAGGACGACAACAATAATGCAAACATGTTAAGCAACAGAGCAGGAGATGCGAATGCAACAGCTGCATTACGATTGCAAGGGACTCAATATCTTCTTGCCTGAACTTGAGGACAACTGAAATATTTTTTTTCGCCTGTGACCGTCTTGCATCTGTTAGAGCTGATTTTTCATTTCAGATAGTAAATATTCAATACAATTTTGCACATCTTTATGGTGATTAAAAAAAATTGAAGATTATCTATATTGGATTAAAAGTTTCTCACTCATGAGTCTTAGCAAGACAGCTTAGTTAGGGGTTTCGGGGAAAGATCTGGCCCTAAATTCTTTATTTATAAAATAAGGATAGTGAGGATCACCCCATGAGGATTCCCCCATGAAGATCCCTGTAGCATATGAAATATTCTGGCACACAGTATATGTTCATCAAATATTGCCCACATATGCATCTCACTTACTTTTTTAGGTGTTCATTTTCTTATCAGTGAAAACGGAGAATGTTGTCTCTAAGACTCGTGCTGATTCCAGAGTTCCAGGAGAATAGCACAGAGAGGCAAGTCTTGATGAGGATAGACCCGTGGTTCTCAATAGGGGTGATTTTGCTCCTCAGGAAGATATTCACCAGCATCAGAAGACATTTTTGACAAGTGTCACAACAACAAAAGTTGGGGAGAGGTTGGGGGATGCTGCTGACATCTAGTGAGTAGAGGACAAGGATACTGCGAAACAGCCTACAAGGCAAGGGCAGTCCTCACACAACAAAGAATTCTCCAGCCCTAAATGTCAATAGCACTAAGGCTGAAAAACCCCCATTGGAGGGCTCTTGATGGGAAATATTGACTACGTCCAAAGCAAGTTTGATTTTACAAATCTGTGACTTATTCTTATTGGCATAGTTTCTAAGTCCCAAAAGATGAATGAACATTGATTCCAGTTTGAGTTCAACATGTTTCCAGGTTTTCTCTTTTCACATCGAAGGTTCATTCTCTGCCATCAAGAAAGCTAGTGGTGGTGTTCAAAGAGGTGTTAACTGAGTCCTCTTTATGTTCTTATTAATTTTCGAATGAGTAGATGAAAACCAACAAGGCAGAAAATGGTTGTAAATGTAAATGCCAATATGCTTAATGATCCGGGGAAACAAGTTCAATTGGAGCTTGTCAGATGAAAATTATTCTGCTAGTTGACCTGTCCGTAAACACAAAGAGGCTGAGAGGCTGTGGAAGACTGGCCAAACACTAACACAAGCTGAGGAAGGACTTAATTAAATGGATGAAGGGAAATCCTGAGTAACGAATCTTTAAAGTGATGAAAATCCTCTATTCATTTGCTGATATAGGAAGCAGCCATGGAGTTACGGAGTAGAACTTGCTTGGAGTAGCTGTCACAGTATGTATCTTCCAGCAGGACGTCCGAGAACTGAGAACAAAGGACCTGGGTTTGAACTTCGGTTTCGCTACTGACCAGCTTCTTTTTTTCCATTGTAGAAGGAGGTCAGTCATGTGTCATAAGCACACAAGGTCACTGTAAATTTCAAGGGTGTAATAAACAAGTAATGCATAGCATTCCCCACGTTCTTCACATATGAAAAAAGATTTTAAAAAATGATACCATCTAAGACTTATTAACAATAGTGTTAATGTTGTGGATCAACGTTAATTCCACCCTTCTCTCTTAGAAATTTTGTTCCATCATGTCACAAAATAGTAATTTAAGATTTGTAGATCTGAGCAAATCCCTAGAAATTATGCTGCAATAAGGGATGTGCTGAAATATTGTCATTCAATAGTCTTTTCTTATCTATTGAGGAGTATGCTCTTTTACTATGTATTGAAAATATTCTTAATGAATAATCAAAACTTAAATGTTTTCTAAATTCTGTTCTGTGGAGACTCAGAAACACGATCTTGCAGTATTGGCACAGTGAAAAATGCATATATGTTGAAGTTGAAGAAATGAAATTTCAAATCCAGCTCCACATTTAATTAACTCTGACTGTAGGTCAAATTTCTCATATTCTCTTAACATTTTATTCATAACTTGTGTACAACATCTACTTCATATTGTAATTTAAGATATTACATTAGATTAAATATTGAGAGTTTTATACAGCAGTAAACACAAATTCTTACATTAACTTGCCTTCTCTCACTGATGGTTGTGGGACACACAAAGAAACAATGCATATTCAAAGCTTCTGAAATAACACTTGATATAAAGGTAGCATTCAACAAGTATCAATTCCTTCCCACCCCATCTCCAGGTGTTATTTTAAGTATGCTCTAGTTACTCTACTTATTGTAAGTTCTCTACAGGATGAAAATCAGCTCTAGAGCTGGGTTTATACTGTGCCAATGTGACCTACTTAGAGATTTGGCGTATCCAGAGATAAGACAAATCCCAAACCCAAAGGCTATCAATTGATGAAACTATTCACCTTGTAGCCAGATGTTTTAGCATTCTATTGACTCAGTTGAGTGTGTTCAGCTTTGTTTAAAATAATTTTTTCTTAGCCTTTTATTCACTCTAGAACACCAGAATAAATGTAATTTTCTTTTTCTTTTTGGGACTTGTGAAAACAACAACAACAACAAAACCTACACAACTATTGATAAATAAAGCAAAGAAGAAGTAAGTAAAGCCAAATATAAACCAGAAGAGGACATGGCAAAAGAGTTCAAAATGCCTCATGTATGAGGAAATGAAAATACAGGGAGGGCTTCTGTATGTTTATATTATATTTCCTGAGCATCTTAATAAGCCCAGTTCACTCAGAGATGGAAGAAAGCATGAGATTTGTTTTAGACAGTTGCAACCAAATGCTGAAATGTTGAACTGTTTGAAATGCAAGACAGTCTGCAAGGAGTGTTGTCTACGCCGGCCAGCAGGAGAGGAGTAGAACAGATGATGGACCATTGGCACTGTATTTTATTATTTTTTTTTTCTTGGTGGTAGGTAGGCATCAACTATGCCAGTTCAGTTCAGTTCAGTTCAGTCGCTCAGTCATGTCCGACTCTTTGCAACCCCATGAATCGCAGTACGTCAGGCCTCCCTGTCCATCACCATCTCCCGGAGTTCACTCAGACTCACGTCCATCGAGTTCGTGATGCCATCCAGCCATCTCATCCTCTGTCGTCCCCTTCTCCTCCTGCCCCCAATCCCTCCCAGCATCAGAGTCTTTTCCAATGAGTCAACTCTTCGCATGAGGTGGCCAAAGTACTGGAGTTTCAGCTTCAGCATCAGTCCTTCCAATGAACACCCAGGACTGATCTCCTTCAGAATGGATTGGTTGGCTCTCCTTGCAGTCCAAGGGACTCTCAAGAGTCTTCTCCAACACCACAGTTCAAACACATCAGTTCTTCAACACTCAGCCTTCTTCACAGTCCAACTCTCACATCCATACATGACCACAGGAAAAACCATAGCCTTGACTAGGCAGACCTTAGTCGGCAAAGTAATGTCTCTGCTTTTGAATATACTATCCAGGTTGGTCATAACTTTTCTTCCAAGGAGTAAGCGTCTTTTAATTTCATGGCTGCAGTCACCACCTGCAGTGATTTTGGAGCCAAAAAATAATAATAATAATAAAGTCTGACACTGTTTCCACTGTTTCCCCATCTATTTGCCATGAATTGATGGGACCAGATGCCATGATCTTCGTTTTCTGAATGTTGAGCTTTAAGTCAACTTTTTCGCTCTCCTTTTTCACTTTCATCAAGAAGCTTTTTAGCTCCTCTTCACTTTCTGCCATCAGGGTGGTGTCATCTGCATATCTGAGGTGATTGATATTTCTCCCAGCAATCTTGATTCCAGCTTGTGTTTCTTCCATTCCAGCGTTTCTATGATGTACTCTGCATATAAGTTAAATAAGCAAGGTGACAATATACAGCCTTGACATACTCCTTTTCCTATTTGAAACCAGTCTGTTGTTCCATGTCCAGTTCTAACTGTTGCTTCCTGACCTGCATACAGATTTCTCAAGAGACAGGTGAGGTGGTCTGGTATTCCCGTCTCTCTCAGAATTTTCCACAGTTTATTGTGATCCACATAGTCAAGGGTTTTGGCATAGTCAATAAAGCAGAAATAGATGTTTTTCTGGAACTCTCTTGCTTTTTCCATGATCCAGCGAATGTTGGCAATTTGATCTCTGGTTCCTCTGCCTTTTCTAAACCAGCTTGAACATCAGGGAGTTCACGGTTCATGTATTGCTATGCCAGAGGAGACCCAAAACGCCCTATGTGTAAATGGAGTAGGTTTTGCCTCTCTGTCTGTGTCTTCCTTTTTCTCCCTCCCTCCAGTTTCCTTCTCTAGTCTGAGGCTGGGGAGAAGGCACACAGTCTGTTCCAGCAACTGTCCTTCTGCCTCCCCTTTCTTCATTGTTTTTCTGTTTTCCTCTAACCTTGTGAGATATAAAGCCATTTACATCCTTTCTCAATTCTGGAAATTAATCTTATTAACCCACTCCACTTATGTTAAAGAACAGACCCTCAGTAAGATTCTTGATTTCCTCCTTCTTTTCTCTTATTAAGACATATTGGAAATAAGATGAAGTAAGGATGCCATGCTCAGAACCACTAAATAGAATTACATGCATTTAGTGTCAAATAGATAGACTTCCCAGGTGGCGTTAGTGTTAAAGAAACTGCCTGCCAGACGGGATCCGGGTTTGATCCCTGGGTTGGGAAGGTCCCCTGGAGAAGGGCATGGCAACCCATGCCAGTATTCTTGCCTGGAGAATCCCGTGGACAGAGGAGCCTGGAGGGCTATGGTCCATAGGGTCGCTAGTGTTAGTTAGTGTTAAAGAAACTGCCTGCCAGACGGGATCCGGGTTTGATCCCTGGGTTGGGAAGGTCCCCTGGAGAAGGGCATGGCAACCCATGCCAGTATTCTTGCCTGGAGAATCCCGTGGACAGAGGAGCCTGGAGGGCTATGGTCCATAGGGTCGCTAGTGTTAGTTAGTGTTAAAGAAACTGCCTGCCAGACGGGATCCGGGTTTGATCCCTGGGTTGGGAAGGTCCCCTGGAGAAGGGCATGGCAACCCATGCCAGTATTCTTGCCTGGAGAATCCCGTGGACAGAGGAGCCTGGAGGGCTATGGTCCATAGGGTCGCTAGTGTTAGTTAGTGTTAAAGAAACTGCCTGCCAGACGGGATCCGGGTTTGATCCCTGGGTTGGGAAGGTCCCCTGGAGAAGGGCATGGCAACCCATGCCAGTATTCTTGCCTGGAGAATCCCGTGGACAGAGGAGCCTGGAGGGCTATGGTCCATAGGGTCGCTAGTGTTAGTTAGTGTTAAAGAAACTGCCTGCCAGACGGGATCCGGGTTTGATCCCTGGGTTGGGAAGGTCCCCTGGAGAAGGGCATGGCAACCCATGCCAGTATTCTTGCCTGGAGAATCCCGTGGACAGAGGAGCCTGGAGGGCTATGGTCCATAGGGTCGCTAGTGTTAGTTAGTGTTAAAGAAACTGCCTGCCAGACGGGATCCGGGTTTGATCCCTGGGTTGGGAAGGTCCCCTGGAGAAGGGCATGGCAACCCATGCCAGTATTCTTGCCTGGAGAATCCCGTGGACAGAGGAGCCTGGAGGGCTATGGTCCATAGGGTCGCACAGAGTCAGACACGACTGAAGCGACTTAGCACTGGCACCCAGTGTAAAATAGATTTTCTGGGAAATCCTGGGTTTATCACTTAAAAACTTCTGCAATTCAAGTAACATTCTTTATCAACAAAATCTTAAGTTTTCTCATTCGTCATCTGGTGGTAATACTTTCTATCTCTCAGTTTTATTACAGAATAAAACTGAATGTCAATCCCAAACTCCTAGTCTATCCCTTCCACCCATTTACATCTGGTAACCATTTTGGATTGACATATACACTCTTCTATATTTAAAATAAATGACTAACAAGGACCTACTGTATAGCACAGGAAATTCGGCTCAAAATCTTGCAATAACCTAAATAAGAAACCTGTATGCAGGTCAAAAAGCAACAGTTAGAACCTTACTTGGAACAACTGACTGGTTCAAAATTGGTAAAGGAGAGACAAGGCTGTATATTGTTATCTCTTTCATGTAACTTATACGCAGTGTACATCATGAGAAATGTCACGCTGGATGAATCACAAGCTAGAATTGAGATTGCCAGGAAAAATATCAACAACCTCAGATATGCAGATGATATCACTCTAATGGCAGAAAGTGAAGAGGAACTAAAGAGCATCTTGATGAGGGTGAAAATGCTGGCTTAAAACTCAACATTCAAAAAAACTAAGATCATGGCATTTTGTCCCATCACTTCATGGCAAAGAGAAGGGGAAAAAGTAGAGGTAGTGAAAGATTTTATTTTCTTGGGCTCCAAAATCACTGTGGACAGTGATTGCAGCCATGAAATGAGAAGACTCTTGCACCTTGGAAGGAGAGCTATGACAAACCCAGACAACATATTAAAAAGCAAAGACATCACTTTGTCGGCATAGGTGCATATAGTCAAAGCTATGGTTTTGCCAGTAGTCATGTACAGATGTGAAAGTTGAACCATAATGAAGGCTGAGCATCGAAGAATTGCTGCTGTTGAAATGTGGTGCTAGAGAAGACTCTTGAGTCCCTTGGACTGCAAGGAGATCTAACTAGTTGATCCTAAAGGAAAATGACTGAATATTCATCACAAGGACTGATGCTGAAGCTCCAATATTTAGGCTACCTGATGCAAAGAGCCGACTCACTGGAAAATATCCTGATGCTGGGAAAGACTGAAGGGAAAAGGAGAGGAGGGAAGTAGAGGATGAGATGGTTAGATAGCATCACTGACCCAATGGACATGAATTTGAGAAAACTCCAGGAGATAACGAAGGACAGGGAAGTCTGGTGTGCTGCAGTCCATGGGGTCACAAAGAGTCAGACATGACAGCAACTGCACAACAACAAATGGGAAAAGAAAAAAAAATAGACATATATATATGTATAAAGGAGTCACTTTGCTGTATAACTGAAACTAACACATTGCTAATCAACTTTACTTCAATATAAAATTTTTAAAAAGCGAATGTAAATGATCTGGTTTTTGTGATTATAGTAAATCAGAGGTTTTATAAAAAATCTTTATGATTTTTATCTGATAATAGCATACCTTCATTTTTATCTTTAAGCAGATCAAAAAAATTATATGGCAATGAGTAGTGGAGCCGTTCCCTAAGGAGTTGAAAAAATAGTGGTATTAGTCATCTAGGTGTGTAAAAGTTAAGGAATTCATGACCCAGATACATTTATTTTTAAGTTATTATCCATACTGGTTTACTTATTTGCCTAAAGACAAGAAACAAATATTACTCTCTCTTTCAATTTTGTACACTACCTTTCCCCAAAACATTAGAAATTTCCAGGCATATACAGTGGGGTTTTTAAGATTAATTCTTTTATTAATTAGCACAGATTACATTTGGGGTAGGGAAGCATTTTGGTAGGAATTTGCTCAATTGCTAAGTCACGTCCGACTCTGCGTCCCCATGAACTGCGGCACGCCAGGCTTCCCTGTCTTTTATCATCTCCCTGAGTTTGCTCAAACTCATGTCATTGAGTCAGTGATGGCATCCAACCATCTCATCCTCTGTCACCCACTTCCCCTTTCACTGTCAATCTTTCCAAGAATTGGTAGGAAGAATGTTGGACTAAGTGAGTTTGGATGTGGAATTGAAGTTCTAGGGCCATAGTTTTAAAATGCGCTTTAAATAGTATACTTAAGTTACTCTGCATAAAAAATACACATAAATTTCAGAGAGAGGGTCAAAAAGGAGAAGGAATGGGAGAGAATACAGTAGAAACCAATAATAAAACAGGTGGATGATCCTGCAAAGCAAGATGGTCCATCAGAAATGGACTGCTGGTGGATTGAGGGAAGAACTTCCAAAAATAATCCAACATTTAATTTTATGTTCTGCTTAAGAAAAAAAATACAATTATTCCAAAACCTCAGCAAAATCTTCTATACACCACATACCTCTTGTCAGATATTTTGGACAAATACCATAAAGGGGCCAATTTCTACCTCTGAGTTGGCATTAACCAAAAAGAAGTAAGAGATAACTTATAGAAATGAAATAATCTAGTGGAATCAGTTACTGAAAGAGAGGAAATAGAATGGGAAATCTTTGAGAGGACATTATACTCCTCAGAAGAAGTGAAATACGGATTCAAGTCATTTTAATTTAAAACTTTTTCGTGTAAAAAAATAAATACAAAAAAAAATCTTTGTGAGGACATTATACTCCTCAGAGGAAGTGAAATATGGATTCAAGTCATTTTAATTTAAAACTTTTTCGTGTAAAAAAATAAATACAAAAAAATAATAAAAAAAAAATAAAACTTTAGCTAGCAAGAAGAATACAGACACATTTCCTGGGAATTGTGTAACCCATGGAGTGTGGAATAACCTGCTCCATAGTCAGGTGAAGACATTTACAATGGAAATAGTCTTGTGTATCTTCAACATTAAAAACAGCTAATATAACAGAAATAACTTTTTCCCATAAAGAAGTAATTCAATACTGTGTAGAAACTTTGAACATATGCAAGTTCTTTAAATTTACTGAATAGAAAATCTCTTCTTTCAAAAGGGAATTCCATTCCACATTTTCAAATGGTAACAATTATAGTGCATAAATCTAAAACTATACAAAAGCTCATTGTGAGAAATGCTTAGCACATTACCTGGCACATAGTAAAAGTTTAGTAAATTTTCATTTTAGGAGAGATGATTGTTTTTAGTTGTATCTTAACAAATGATATTCAAATACATCTTAGGGCAGAACCTGTACATATTTAGGAAAATATCTTGAAAATTTCTAGAAGTAGAAAATAAGATCTTCTGGATACGGGAGTTTCAAATAACAATTAGCGGCTGTAGTGATAGAGTTGGGTAATTCAACAGCTCTGTAAAGTTACTGGAGGCCCAGATTCTTTGCATTTTTCTTCCTGGCAACCTCAGGATTTTGGACATATTTTCTAGGTTGCATAATGGCTGTTAATTTTTATCAGATATTAAAATCCCCTTTAACTTCCCTGCATTCTGAAAAAAGTCTGTATCAGTTGTGTTTTCTTGTAAGCAATATTTCACTTAAATTGAAACAGTTTAAGTATGAAAGTGCAATCACTGAAGAGTTTATTTTGCTCGTTAAAATGATTGCTCTAGGTACCATTTATCCAAATTTGAAAGCATGAGATTAAAATGTTTCTCTGTATCTATGAAACCTCCAAAATGTTACACTTGCTTTCCGAAATTTGAGTGTCAAAATCAAGGGAAAACATGTGTCTAACACTCTGGAAATTCTTGAGTTCAGTTGTAACCAATGTCAGGAAGATTTTATCTCAAGGTCTTCTGGAGAAAGAAAACAAAACAAAAACACAAAACAAAAAGTGCCCTGACAACGCATTGCGGTTCACAGTAATAAGGCCAAAGGAACACCATAGGAAACACCCCTGCAGCTTAATCAATGACCAGCCCTTGTACATAAGTCAAAGATGCACTCAATTGCTCTAAATTAGGAATAACTGACGTCAAGAACTGGCTTGATTTCTTACTGGTTTCACACCCTGTTGCCTGCAGTGACAAAGTAATAACAAATTCTGTTCCTCCCAAGGCACAAACTTTATTTTGTGTTATCTTCTTTCTACTTGTATGCTTCCCTAATTTATGCCAAGGGCAAACAAATACGTCCAGAGAGACTTTAACAGCAGGATTGATCTCTATGTTGTTATTAGCTAGAGATGACAATAGTGTAGTAATTAATCTTGCATCATTCAGTTCCTGATCTTTACACAGCTTGGAGTACATGATGTTATACATAGTATCACAAAGGAAAAACAGTTATTTTATATACAACTGCACCAAGAACTTTACACTTTCAATTCTTATTTTCTTGATTTGTGGATTCCTTTGTAATAGTCCTGCCCATATCTTTGGATATATCAACTATAAAAATAAAATAGCAATTTATTTCAACCTGGACTTTTGGAATAGTCTTTTAATGACACTAAATGATGAGAATTGGGGAGGTTGGGTGAGGTTCATTGATTTTACACTGAGAGAAAGAAAAAATGTTTTACAATAAATATTTATTCAAAATTGCATGTGAAAATGTATGTTCTCCTCTTCTCCCACATGTAATACTCGTGGAGGAAATGAATTTAGAAACTAATTTGACCCACACACAAAAATGAATATTTAGCCAGGGAAATCTTATGTTCAGGAAGAGAAGCAAAATAATATTATACCAATTTTTATAGTTACTTCCTTAATAGTTTCTCAAATTACTGAACAGTGTTGACAGGAGCACAGGGACACGCTGTGTACTTTGCTCTTGAGAGTAGCAAGGAAGAATGACTTTAGGAGAGAAGTTTTTGAGAACTGAAAAGGAATAGAGTGTTCCCCATATACCACCCAGAGTCATTTCTCTTCAATTTCCCACCCATGGAACTTAATTTACAAGTGCAGACACCTTGGAATGGGATTTTTTTTAGTATTTGAAAGGCAGATCCTAGCCATATATATACTTTTTAAAGAAATGTCTTAAGAAAAAGTATTTTGAAGAAAGACAGGATTTATCTAGCACAGAATCTAGCTTGAAAGTCTAATGCAGTATTTCTGAGAAATTATCAGTATTCAAAGTTGAAGTTCTAAAACAGGACATCTAGAACATTCTAGAACATCTGTCAGTTGAAATATGCTCCCAACTTCCATTTTCCATGTTTTCTCTATGTTGATCATTGATACTCTTGAAATTCTAAAGCACAGATCCCCAGCCTCTGGGATCTAATGCCTGATAGTGCCTGCTGATGTAATAATAATAGAAATAGAGTGTGCAATAAATATAATGTGCTTAAATCATTTCAAAACCCCCAACACAGTCCATGGAAAAGCTATCTTTCATGAAACTGGTCCCTGGTGCCAAAAAGGGGACCACTGTATTAAAGGATTCCAAGTCGTCAAATTGATTTGTGTTGATACTCTGTGTGGTTTCTGTCTCTGCCTTTATCAACTGTGAATTTCGTGAGAGCAGGTCATTCATATTTCTATATTCCCAACTATTATTTAGCTATGTATGAAACATTTGTTGTATTTGTTGACTGAACATAAGCTTGAATCAAAAGGGAAAAGCTGAGTAAAGTTAAATAGTGTTTCATATAGCTGATGTGGAGAAGGCAATGGCAACTCTCTCAAGCACTCTTGCCTGGAAAACCCCATGGGCAGAGGAGCCTGGTAGGCTGCAGTCCATGGGGTCGCTACAAGTCAGACATGACTGAGCGACTTCACTTTCACTTTTCACTTTCCTGCATTGGAGAAGGAAATGGCAACCTACTCCAATGTTCTTGCCTGGAGAATCCCAGGGACGGAGGAACCTTGTGGGCTGCCGTCTATGGGGTCGCACAGAGTCGGACACGACTGAAGCAACTTAGCAGCAGCAGCAGCAGCATAGCTGATGTATTCTTGGAAGGTTGAGAAGCCTTATATAACATATGTGGCAACTCAGTCAGAGTGTTGACTAACCAGAATGCTCCATTACCTTGCCAGATAACAGAGTTTGACAGATTTCACAAACTGGTGACCCACATGCCACATTTGGCCTACAGACATGTTTTGTTTGGCCTACAGAGTTTTTTTTTTTTTTTTTTTTTAATTTTCAAAGTAGTTGCCAACATGTGAAAGTTGGTAGTTCTCATATTTTAAAGATCTATATTTTCTACTTCTCTTGAAAAAAATAAAAGATAATAGTTGGCCCTTATGGACATTTCTGCACAGCAATAGTTGCCGAGAGCCTCATGGCTATCACACATTTAAGACAAGTTACGAAAGCCCAGTTCTCCACAGTCTCCTTCAGGGAAGCACTCATTATTTTTTTAGGTTACTTGGCTGTTTCATAGAGGCATCTGAGTTTGTCAATGTCTTAGGAAAAGCTGTTTGCATAAATGCATGCTTAGTCACTTCAGTTGTGTCCAACTCTTTGTGACCTATCTACTGTAACCCACCAGGCTCCTCTGTCCATGGGATTCTTCAGGTGAGAATACTGGAATTGGTTATCATGATTTTATCCAGGAGATATTCCTGACCCAGGGCTCGAAGGCAAATGTCATGTTTCCTGGATTGGCAGGTGTGTTCTTTACCATTTGTGCCACCTGGGAAGTCCAAAGGCTATATATCTTCATAAAAACGTGAAGTGTTCATGGAGAAAAGAAGAAAGGAAAGGAATTTTTTTTATTTTTCAGTGTCCATTAAAAATTACAATCCAACATTTATTTGAACCATTTTAAAAGTTTATTTTGACATATGTTTTCATTCCATCTCCCATTGTTTCTATCCTTGTGAAGTTCTCCTGTATATTTAGCTTGAGTTATGCAGAAATCTCCTAGCTGGTGTTTCTACTTCCTGTTTTTTCCTCTCCAACTATTCTATAAGATCTATAGATCTATAACAGGAATCAGCTAGGAGACCCTATTCCCACAGAACCTGAGAGATTCCCCACTGCTGACTTAAAAAGTTTAGAGTCAATGACTTGCTATTCAAGTTCATTCATGATCTGCCTTACATTTCTAAGACTACACATTCACTATATCTTTCCACATATCAATATTGTAACTACCTATAGTTTATGCATAATTTTTCTCATATTCTTTCATGTTCCCATAAATTTTCTTTACTATCAAACTAACTTGTCTCAATACTATACTACTTCCTTGAGGTCTCTCCTCATCTCCAAGCATAAAATATTCTATATTTTACAAGATCCTATAGTAATGTATCTTTACTACCCAAAGCAATCTACAGATTCAATGCAATCCTTATCAAGCTACCAGCGGTATTTTTCACAGAGCTAGAATAAATAATTTCACAATTTGTATGGAAATACAAAAAACCTCGACTAGCCAAAGCAATCTTGAGAAAGAAGAATGGAACTGGAGGAATCAAACTGCTTGACTTCAGGCTCTACTACAAAGCCACAGTCATCAAGACAGTATGGTACTGGCACAAAGACAGCAATATAGATCAATGGAACAAAATAGAAAGCCCAGAGGTAAATCCACACATCTATGGACATCTTATCTTCTACAAAGGAGGCAAGAATATACAATGGATTAAAGACAATCTCTTTAACAAGTGGTGCTGGGAAAACTGGTCAACCACTTGTAAAAGAATGAAACTAGAACACTTTCTAACACCATACACAAAAATAAACTCAAAATGGATTAAAGATCTAAATGTAAGACCAGAAACTATAAAACTCCTAGAGGAGAACATAGGCAAAACACTCTCCGACATAAATCACAGCAGGATACTCTATGACCCACCTCCCAGAATACTGGAAATTAAAGACAAAAATTAACAAATAGGATCTAATTTAAATTAAAAGCTTCTGCACAACAAAGGAAACTATAAGCAAGGTGAAAAGACAGCCTTTGGAATGGGAGAAAATAATAGCAAATGAAGCAGCTGACAAACAACTAATCTCAAAAAAATACAAGCAACTCCTGCAGCTCAATTCCAGAAAAATAAATGACCCAATCAAAAAATGGGCCAAAGAACTAAATAGACATTTCTATTTAGAAATTTCTTCTATTTAGAAGACATACAGATGGCTAAAAAACACATGAAAAGATGCTCAACATCACTCATTATCAGAGAAATGCAAATCAAGACCACAGTGAGGTACCATTTCACACCAGTCAGAATGGCTGCAATCCAAAAGTCAACAAGCAATAAATGCTGGAGAGGGTGTGAAGAAAAGGGAACCCTCTTACACTGTTGGTGGGAATGCAAACTTGCTGGGGTCCAGCCCCGGTGGATCCAGGGAATTTGAACTGGGGACAGAGTTGGTGAAGAAAGACTTATTTACTCAGTGATATAAAGAGAGATTAGGAAAGAATAGTGTAGTAGGAAAATTAGTGGAGAAAAGAGGCTGAATAACTTGGTTTACACAGAGAACCAATGAAGTTCCAAGACAAGGAACTTGCACCATCTACGTAGGCCACTGTTGCCCGCTTGAATAGCAGAGGGTGCCCCACCTTGGGCTCCCTCTCACATGGGTCTTAGAAGCCAGGGCAAATAAGTAGACACAGTGAGCCTCCATGCTCCAGATGGGAATTCAGCCAGAAAAGAAAAGAACAAGAAAAGACCACAAGGGGGAAACCAGTCTTTCCAGGAACTGGTCTGTTTCTTTATTTTCCAGGTCCACTTTTATACTTTTAGTTGTACCTAGAGATAAATGTGTTCCCAGCATATCTTTGTTCTTACAAGGGTCTTACTTTTGTTCACAATATCTTCTGCTCTGCAGACTGATTAACATTTTATGGCCCCACTTTTCTTTCTATTGATAGAGTTTAACTGGTCAGAAAACTTGTTTCTCCTTAAGATCTATTTAGTCTTAAGATAGAGATAAAGTTACACTTTTACATAGCAAGGACACAATGATTTATAAGAAAGAAAGAGGAGTACAGTGATCTATAACAAAAGAGAAAATTCATTAACTCAAATAGTCTAGTATTGCTAACATAAAAACTACTATATTTCTTTTTCTACATTCCAATCACGTTGATTAACATACTCCCAGGTGCCTAAGGATATGGAGGCCTGGTGGCAATCATTAACTCAGCAATGAAGCCCTTCACCAACATGATTTTTATCTTTAGAAAAACCTTATGCTAACTAAGACTTTCAAAATACTCCAAACTCTCTGTGCTGTTTATGGTTGAAGATTCATGTTGATGTATGGCAAAACCAATACAGTATTGTAAAGTAAAATAAAGTAAAAAAAAAAAAAAGCATAAATATTACTTTAAAAATTTAAAGAAATTTTAATAGAGCTCACCATTTTCTGTGTTTTATTACAGTCATTTATGTTAAGATCATATTAAACAACAATAATGAGAATGACATTATTTACTACACTGTTGTATTTTTTAGATTCCACATGTAAGGGATATCAGATGGTATTTATCTTTCTCTGGCTGACTTACTTCAGTTAGCACAACATTCTCCAAGTCCATCCATGATGTTGCAAATGACACAATTTCATTATTTTTTAAGGCTGACTAGTATCTTATTGTGTACATACACCATATCATCTTTATCCACTCATTTGATGATGGACCCTTTGGTTGCTGTCTTTGTGATTTTAATTTGCATTACCCTAATGATAAGTGGTATTGAGCACCTTTTAATGTATCTGTTTGGCATTTGTGTGTGATTTTTGAGAAAAGAAAACTGTGTATTCAGATGTCTTGCCCATTTTTAATTGGGTTATTTGTGTCTTTTTTTCTTTGCTATTGAATTATAGAATTCCTTATATAATCAGCTATTAATGACTTATTGGCTATAAGGTGTGCAAATATTTTCTTCCATTCTGTAGGCTGGCTTTTAATTTTTTCTTCTTTTTATGTGCAGAAACTTTTCAGTTTTATGTAGATTCACTTAGTGTTACTTTTTGCTTGTGTTATATCCAAAAAAATGTCACTGTCTCAACAATATCAAGGATATTTTCCTCTATGTTTTTTTTCTAGAAGTTTTACAGTTGAAAGTTTTATATTTAAGTATTAAATCCACTTTGAGCTAACTTTTCAAGAGAGAGAAGAAGTATCTCATCCAAGCCAAGAGGTGGAGGGTAGATTCAAACCCTGGTGATCTGATTCCAGGTTCTCTACTCTTTACCACCAGACCATAGCTATTCAAATAGCTTAATATGTGCCTGATTGCACTGATTTATATGGATTACCTAATCTGATCTTCCCTGAAGCAATAAAATATCCATTTCAGAGAAGTCATTATTTTCCCAAATGCTCCTAACCTTAAGTGACAGAGTTTGGGTGTGAACTCAAATCTAAAACTGTAGGCCTAAATTCTAAATTTCCTCAGAGAATCTTGTTTATTGCCTTTCTGTATCCAAATATTAAGAGGGGAAAGATTTCAAAGTCAGCATATCTAGACTAATTGCCATGGTAGCCCTTTAAAAGAGTCAATAGGAAGGGATATTCTACAAGTTTTTAAGGTATTTATCCATCTGTTTGTTATTTGTTCTCTTATTAACTAAAAAGACTTCCCTGGTGACTCAGTAGTAAGGAATCTGCCTGCAATGCAGGAGATCTGGGCTTGATCCCTGGGTTGGGAAGATCCCCTGGAGAAGGGAATGGCTATCCACTCCAATAGTCTTGTACGGAGAATTATGTAGACAGAGGACCCTAGTGGGTTACAGTCCATGGGGTAACAAAGAGTTGGACTGAGTGACTAACACACTATTAATTAAAAACAAATAACAAAAAAATGGATAAATGCCTTAAAAACTCCTATTGGATCTTTGAGAAGGCTACAGTGAAATTTATTCTAGATATTTTAACTTTAAAATTTTCCCCCACATATTTTACTCTTCAGTTCAGTTCAGTTCAGTCGCTCAGTCGTGTCTGACTCTTTGCAACCCCATGAATCGCAGCACACCAGGCCTCCCTGTCCATCACCAACTCCCGGAGTTCACTCAAACTCACGTCCATCCAGTCGGTGATGCCATCCAGCCATCTCATCCTCTGTCGTCCCCTTCTCCTCCTGCCCTCAATCCCTCCCAGCATCAGAGTCTTTTCCAATGAGTCAACTCTTCTCATGAGGTGGCCAAAGTACTGGAGTTTCAGCTTTAATATCAGTCCTTCCAAAGAACACTCAGGACTGATCTCCTTTAGAATGGACTGGTTGGATCTCCTTGCAGTCCAAGGGACTCTCAAGAGTCTTCTCCAACACCACAGTTCAAAAGCATCAATTCTTTGGTGCTCAGCTTTCTTCACAGTCCAACTCTCACATCCATACACGACTACTGGAAAAACCATAGCCTTGACTAGATGGACCTTTGTTGGCAAAGTAATGTCTCTGCTTTTTAGTATGCTATCTAGAATTTCCCAATTTTCAGCAATGTGAGAAGACTGTGACAGGTTTTCAATCTATGGCTTAGATTCAATGTCTTTTTTTTTTTTTTTCTGTGCAGATTCTGAAAGATTGATTTAGTCTGCCACTTCTATAGTACCATCTTAATAATTTACAGCTATGAGAAGGACAGAACTACTTTATATAAGTTTTGAGAAGAAACTCTAGTTAATAGATAAAGGGTGAGTATAACACACATATCAAAATCTGCTGGCAAAAGTTCAGCATTTAAAAAATAACACCTTACAAGTCATGAATATGTAATATTCTTATTTACAGATTCCATGGTTTCAGAGTGGGTTAGCAAAAGAAGTATAAAAAGTAGTATGGGAAATTCTCTAGTTAGGACTCTGCACTGTCAAGAGTGCGGGTTCAATCCCTAGTTGGGGAACTCAGCCAAAAAAAGAAAAGTTGTATTATGGAAAGACAATTGTCTGCTGTGTAGATAATACAAAAATATAGTTTGTACTAATAGTAAATTGCATTCTCGCTACTTAGTATGATACCATTAGAAATGTATTCCTTATAAATTTAGGCTTTAGAAGGCTTTTCTCTAATGTACATATCCTAAAGGATATTTGAGCCATTTTCAATGATTGGCAGGGTAAAAGTTAACAGACTATGAAGGAGGCAGATTAGTTTGGCTCAAAACATAATGGTTTTGAGTAAAGTAAAAGTAACTTAAGTTGAGAGGGTGAGCATCATGAAGACAGTGAGTATTTTAGTTAAGGGGCTCTAGGAAGTGGAGAGAAAATGGATGAAAAGCACCAGAAAGGATACCTAAGGCAAGACTGGCTGATTTTCCAATCTTACATAAGCTTCGAGTTCACAGGTAGGGAAGGCAATGACAACCCACTCCAGTACTCTTGCCTGGAGAATTCCAGAGACAAGGGAGCCTGGTGGGCTGCTGTCCATGGGATCGCATAGAGTCAGACACCACTGAAGCAACTTAGCAGCAGCAGCAGCAGAGTTCATAGGAAAGAGTGTTATTCAAGTCAAAATCTGTGGTGGTTTGCATGCAAGCAAGTTGATTTCTACTTTCTTCCCACCTCTGCCTCCCAGAGTCTTCATTTACACACACAAAAATACATTTTATTTCAGCGTGTTGTCCAGTCACTAAATCATTTCCAGCTCTTTGAGTCCCCATGAATAGCTGCACTCCAGGCTTCTCTATTCTTCACTATTTCCCTGAGTTTCCTCAAACTGATGTCCAGTTGAGTCAGTGATGCCATCCAACCATCTCATCTTCCATTGCCCCCTTCTCCTCCTGTCCTCAATTTTTCCCAGCATCAGGGTCTTTTCTAATGAGACAGCTGTTTGCATCAGGTGGTCAAAGTATTAGAGCTTTCACTTCAGTGCATTGCAAGAGTTAATATTGATACTTTCAAATAGAAATGTATTATTCTTACTTTTTTTTCTGGATTCATATATGCACTCAAGACTCACATACCTTATTCTTTCCCTGATCTTTGATTCATTCTTAATTATCCAAGTGGGGGCCCATTACCATCTGAGTGCCTGTACTTCACAAACTATGCATATAATTCACTCGGGTTCTCTCTGTTACTTTTGCTGGGAATTTTCCTAAAGACTAACAGAAAGGTTGGGGAATTTACCATGTGTGATAATAAACCTGTTGCCTCTTAGTCACAAGTTCAAATGCTGCCCATCCTCTGGGGGAGGACAAATCAGCAGGAACAGATGTTGTTTTCATCCCACTCATTCCAGTTTTGACACAATGGTTCAGAATAGGTGCCAAATATTAACCATTAGCTCACTTCTCTTCTGAATCAATGGTAAGGACATTAGAACTCTACTCTTCCCATACCCTCCATTGGGAGGAGGGGAAAGAGAGTTAGTGCATCTTCATTCCTTTCCTACAGTGCAATGTTCCTTCCTTAGAATTCTATCAGCTCTACACTACATAAACCTGCATCTTTAAGTTTATTTATTGTTTTAATAGGAAATAAACTGGCATATGGAAATATACTTGTACTGCATTAGGTATTAAATATGAGGTGAAAAATCAAAGGATATAAATATATTTGTGTAAGAGAATCAGACAGTCCTACAATCACAGAGATCCAGTCTGATGTCTTGTTGGACATATTCCATTTTGATCTTTCATTTCTATGCTTCATTCTTCATTATTCCCTATGCCCCAGAAAGGGCTGCCCTAGCAGTCTGACCCTTATGAATGGCTTCAATGGAGTCATCTGTCCCCGGCTCCTGGTTGAGATCAGTCAATGGGAAACATAGTCATTATAGAGTTAAACGACATGTTGTTTTGGTAAATATTTCCAAAGAAATTCTCTCTGCTTCTTTGCCATGGGATGGCTACATTTCTCTCAAGGCATTCTGTAATCAGTTCGGTTCAATCGCTCAGTTGTGTCCAACTCTTTGTGACCCCATAAGTTGCAGCACGCCAGGCCTCCCTGTCCATCACTAACTCCTGGAGTTCACCCAAACTCATGTCCATCGAGTCGGTAATGCCATCCAGCCATCTCATCCCCTGTCGCCCCCTTCTCCTCCTGCCCCCAATCCCTCCCAGCATCAGAGTCTTTTCCAATGAGTCAACTCTTCGCATGAGGTGGCCAAAGTATTGGAGTTTCAGCTTTAGCATCAGTCCTTCCAATGAACACCCAGGACTGATTTCCTTTAGAATGGACTGGTTGGATTTCCTTGCAGTCCAAGGGACTCTCAAGAGTCTTCTCTAGATTTATGCAATAAAGTCTCACTTCCCATATCAAAATGTATGCACTCTTCCCTCAAACCTTGCCTTCATCTAGGTGTTTCATTGGAAAACTATCTAATAAAATTATAAATTACCGACTTATAATGTCACAGTTATTTTTCTGTCACAATTTGTTTTGTGGCCTTAAGAATAAACCATTCAAGTCTGTTCTAGTGAGGTGAATGAACCTAGAGCCTGTTAAACAGAGTGAAGTTAGAAGAAGAAAAACAAATATTGTATACTAATAAATATATATATATAATCTAGAAAAATGGTACTGATGAACCTATTTGTAGGGCAGGAATGGTGATGCAGACATTGAGATTGGACCCTTGGACACAACAGGGAAGGAGAGGGTGGGATGAATTGAGAAAGTAGCATTGACATATATATACAATCATGTGTAAAACAGATAAATAATAAGTTGATATATAGCACAAGGAGCCCAACCTGGCGTTCTGTGATCACCTAGAGGAGTGGGATGGGGGGTGGGAAAGAGGCTCAAGAGGGAGGGAGGCTCAAGAGAGAGGAAGTACATAAATATATAGCATATGTATACTATATGTAGGTAACATATATATTAAAATGTATATAAGTAATGACTGATTCGGGCTTCCCAGGTGGTGCTAGTGGTAAAGAACCTGGCTGCCAACACAGGAGACATAAGAGATGAGGGTTCCATCCCTGGGTCGGGGAGATCCCCTGGAGGAGGAAATGGCAACCCACTCCAGTATTCTTGCCTGGAAAATCCCATGGACAGAGGAGCCTGGTGGGCTACAGTCCATGAGGTAGCACAGAGTAGAACAGAACTGAAGTGACTTAGCACGCAGCATGCACACACATGACTGATTCACACTGTTGTATGGCAGAAATCAACACAAACATTGTAAAGCAGTTATCCCCTCCTCGCAAAAAAAAAAAAAAAA
>SJYX01014312.1:497789-509232 GCA_006410675.1 Oreotragus oreotragus
AAAAAAAAGTAAAAAACAGTAACCCCCCCCCCCAAAAAAAAAAAAAAAAAAAAAAGAATAAAGTATGACCGGTTAACTTTTTGGAAGTCTGATCTTCTAAGGGAAGAATTTAAGAGAAGGATTGAAATTCTCTAGACCATCTAGTATTAAGAGTGTATGACTTTTGATCAGTCCCTACACATCCATTTGCCAAGCTAAAGCTATCATAAAAGAACCCAAGACTGTTACTATAGGATCCACACAAAATCTGAGGATGGAGAATTCCTGAGAACATTTGCTCTTTTTTTATTTTTATTTTTTGTATTATTTGGGGAAAAATGGCTAGTTGACATTTCTTGGTGAGAGTTATATCTTGGCTTACCTTCACAGATACTGTTCAAACATGCCAGATGAAATTTATTTGACTCTATCATAGTCCAACATGATTATTACATTATAGAGCCAGTAGCAAAACATTAGATAATTTAGAAGAAGCATGAAAAATGTACTCCAGGTTTTTAAGGAATTCATAGCAATTGGCTGATAAAGAGATGTTGCATGGGTTACAAAAATTTATTTTATATCAATAAATTTATATATCAATAAAATATATTCTACAGAAATATATCCTATATTCTATAATCAAGCTGATACTAATTCTCTGTCTAAAATACATGTGTTTCAGTACTACTATATGCCCTGAGAAGCATTCAAATTGATTTTGGTCTTTTACATAAAGATTTTTGGCAAATAGTTTTCAATTAAGAAAAACAGCATTTGTGACACCAGAACAGAATATAAGTCTTTTATTCTTGCTGAAAGGCCTAGTTATCTCTTTAAAAGATTAGTCATCAGCTGATTATGGAAGTAGAGATATTTCTTAATCATAATACACTAGGATTAAAAATCCTATCATAGTAATATAATGCAATATAGTATTTGAGTCTTCTACATTATCTCTTGTTCAATGGTTGTACTATACAGGTTTGTATAAGTCAGGTTTGAAGACAGCTCAAAACTGAATGTTCAGTGATGAATTCTTTTAGATAAGATACAGATTAACTTTTGGAAAAGTCTTAGCTAAATGTCATTTGCAATTTAATTAAGTAAGCCAATTGCAGTTTGATATGTGTCAATTTGTTCTTACTTCTTCACTAGGAAGAATTCACTGGGAAATATGAATTCATTGAGAAAGTAATACTTGTTGCTGTAGAGAAATGTCTGTAAATGCTGTTCAAGTGAGCAAATGTCCATGACTAAGAGGAAAGTCATGTATTATTATAAATTAAATAGGCATATATTTGAAATTTCCTCTGCATATTTTTTTAACATTTCAAAATGGACTAATTGTTTGATCATGTTTTAAATCCAAAGTATAGAAAAGTGAAAGTGAAAGTGAAGTCGCTCAGTCGTGTCCGACTCTTTGCGACCCCTGTTGACTGTAGCCTACCAGGCTCCTCTGTCCATGGGATTCTTCAGGCAAGAATACTGGAGTGGGTTGCCATCTCCTTCTCCAGGGGATCTTCCCGACCCAGGGATCGAACCCAGGTCTCCTGCATTGCAGGCAGACACTTTAACCTCTGAGCCACCAGGGAAGCAATCCAAAGTATAAACCCAATCTATTTTCTGAAGGGTATATCTTATCCAAGTTACCAACATTGAGTCTAGATTTAGACATACTTTTAGACATAATACATTAAATTTTTTCTTTCTTTCTTCTTCCACCCAGTAACCTTGATCATTTTTCTTAACCTCACTCAGCTTCATGTTCGTCTTCTGTGAAATACTCATATCGAATAGGACTACTTGACAGAATATTCTGAAGATTAATTGAGAAAATGCACACAAAGCACAAAAGAGCAGGACATTCAACACATAATAGATTTAAAATATTGGCTGCTGTTGCTGTTATAAGTAGATTTTTAGAAATTGAAAATGGTTCCATATCCTTACTAGTCTAGAAATGCAAGATTATTGAAAATTCTGAGTATATCAACTCACACATTTGATATTGAATAGAGTGTGGTTTTCTTGCTGGCCAGAAAAAATGCAACATATTCTGTAATATATCTTAGTGGGAAATTAGTTCCAAGGGGAAAATCTGTCTTTTATGCATAAGGAAGTTCTGGCCAAGCATTTGGGCTCTGTGTAAAATGTGCTCATATATCTTTAGCTAGGACAACGACTACACAATATGTTAATAGCAAACTACAAGGTCATGGAAACTTTAGGATTTGCACATAAATACGCAAAACGTTCTAAAAAAAAAAGTATTTGGTGAGTTCTGTTTTTTGAAAATAGGACTAAAAAATGTAAATAACTTTATACCTTGCAGATGTGGGTGGACAGAGGAATAACTAGATGATGAGATTCACAAGTGTTTTCTTGTGACCAAAAAAGAAGAGAAAGAAAAATACACTTAGTTGATTGCCTGTGCTGAGATCTAAGGTTGGGAAGTTAATGCTATTTCATTTAAACCTGTAAACAACCATGCAGTTTAGGTACTATTACCACTAAGGACAAGGACATTTCTAAAATAGAAAGATGAAATAACACATTTGGCACATAACTGGGGAAGGACATAGCTGGGATTAACTTGAGTTTATTTTACTTCATAAACTCCATTAAGAGAAACAAGAAAATATGCTACATTCAGGGCCTGTGCAGCCCAATCTTCCTGAGAAAAACCTTGATAAATACCAATTTGATTTTTCAAAGTTTCATCTGGAAACATGGTGAACCTATATTTATTCATACCCATATACACCTATATGCACACACACACACATACACATAAACAATATACATATATGTGCATATTAAATACACCTGGGCTTCCCTGGTGTCTAAGATGGTAAAAAATATGTCCACAATGTGCAAGGCCCGGGTTCAGTCCTAGGTTTGGGAAGATCCCCTGGAGAAGGGCATGGCAACCCACTTCAGTATTCTTGCCTGGAGAATCCCATGGACAGAGGAGCCAGGTGGGCTACAGTGCGCAGGGTTGCAAAGAGTCGGACACGACTGAGTAACTAACATATGCATCTGTGTCAGTATTCTGATACATACAGATTTTGATACAAAATCTGTTCAATTGGCAAATTTATNTCCCCTGGAGAAGGGCATGGCAACCCACTTCAGTATTCTTGCCTGGAGAATCCCATGGACAGAGGAGCCAGGTGGGCTACAGTGCGCAGGGTTGCAAAGAGTCGGACACGACTGAGTAACTAACATATGCATCTGTGTCAGTATTCTGATACATACAGATTTTGATACAAAATCTGTTCAATTGGCAAATTTATGTGACTAAAAAAAAAGTTATTTTTCAAAACCTTTCTTCAGGTATCCTTTTTATCAATCTGGCTAAGAGACATGGTGATTGGAAAGAGGTAAACTTTAGGGAACAACCACTGAGAAAGAAAACCAGTGGCCAAAACTGAGCCTGAGAAGATCCAGACACCTGCCCTGTAAAGAGAGTGCCCTGAGGACATGACTGTCTACTTTCCTCAGGAGGCTTCTGGATACAAGTGACAGAAAATCCAAATCAAACCTACTCAAAAAATTAGAACCATTTTGACTAATCTAATGGAACATTGAAAACTCTATCTGATGTTACAAGAGACTAAATCAAGTGGTTCTGACTATTTTCTGTGAATTTTTTTGGCTCTGATCTCCTTGGTGTGTTGACTTCATCCTCAGAAGAGGAGAGATGCCTTTGCAATTCACATCCGCTCCTCACCTTAGGCAGAGGAAAGGCTTGCCCTTCTTGTGTCTCTCTAACAAATGTTTGCCAAAAACCTCTCAGCAAAATCTAGGTTTTAGTTGACACCAGCTGGGGCATTATTTGAACCAGGAGAGGCAACTCTTACACTCACAAAGTAAGTGGGACCAGCCAGGAAAAAATTTAGGGTTCTTTTAGGAAGACAGACAGAGAAGGCAATAACATCCCACTCCAGTACTCTTGCCTGGAAAATTCCATGGACGGAGGAACCTGGTAGGCTGCAGTCCATGGGGTTGGCAAAGAGGGTGACACGACTGAGCGACGTCACTTTCACTTTTCACTTTCATGCATTGGAGAAGGAAATGGCAACCCACTCCATTGTTCTTGCCTGGAGAATCCCAGGGATGGGGGAGCCGGGTGGAATGACGTCTATGGGGTCTCACAGAGTCGGACACGACTGAAGCGACTTAGCAGCAGCAGCAGGAACAGCAGCAGCAGTAGAAAAACAGAGGGGATTAGATGATCCACATTTTCCCACTGCACCAACCATTCTGACAATCAGAACACAGAAGATATTCCAGAAAGGTTTGAAGAGAGAACTTAAGCTCAGTGAATTTAGATGGACTTTCTGCTTCAGTATGTAAAATTAACATTAGAATATATGAAAGGAAAAAGTGATTTATGGGTGGAGAAAATATAAAAGTATCTCCTCATTAAAAAAAATATTTTAAAGCATTATCTTTTAATTTAGAAATTATTGGCCAGTTGTTCACATTTAGCTGCTTTAGTAAATGATTAGCTCTATTATTTTTCAATGTATAAGAAATTATAAAATTCTACATAGTTTTGAGAGGAGAACTCACTTTTTGAAACTTAAATCTTCTAATGGCAGTATGTCTAAATTTTAGGGGCAGGATTTTGAAAATTAACAAAACATATGAAGGGAAAATTTATAAACTCAAGAGTAAAATCTTTATCACAGAATAATAATCTAGCAAATAAAATATACAATTCTGAAATCTTCCTCCAATTTAGAAGTCATTGGACTTCTTTTTTTAAAACATGATGATCCACTAAATTATATTTGTTGCTAATCTTTAATTTTAGATTTTAAAAATTCAAATTTCATCATAAACTTTTTTTAATAATTAGAAAATCCTCAATATCTAGAAAAGTTAAATGAAAACATAATCATTTATTATCTTACCATCCTAGCAATAAGCATTGTTAATATTTTGGCACATTTTTAATCTATTTTAAAACATATTTTTTACAAAGAAGCTTCCATAGTGCTTTACATTTGCTTATGTTTGTTCTGGTAACTTAAAAACTACATTTTGATTATTTTTCCAAACAAAAAATTGAAAATTATTTTAATTGCTGAAGTTTTCCAATATTTCTTTTGTAGAGCTATTGTTAGATTCTCAACATCACAGAACTTGCCCTGAACTGGTAAACCCACTCTCAAGCAATTTATAAGGGCCACATGACATTATCACTTGTAATACAAAGTGATAATACTATGACACTTGTAGGGAAGGTCTACTTTTCTATTTAAACTTATTGCTGAAGTTTTCCAATATTTCTTTTGTAGAGCTATTGTTAGATTCTCCACATCACAGAACTTGCCCTGAACTGGTAAACCCACTCTCAAGCAATTTATAAGGGCCACATGACATTATCACTTGTAATACAAAGTGATAATACTATGACACTTGTAGGGAAGGTCTACTTTTCTATTTAAACTTTTTTTTAAAAATTCTAATTGTCAGATTTCTTCTGTCTTAGCAAGAGCTCTTTCAACTCAAAAATATTAATTTCTATTCACAACTCCCCTGAAGTATGGAAATGATTAAATGATGGACAGTGATTTTTGTGTTCATAATGTCTTTGAAATATTTTATAATTTGTTAATGAGAAAATAGTTTGTGGACCAAATTGGGTACTATGAGGTTATTTTCATGTAAGGACTTGCAGATATTTTTATAATCACATTGTCTAATTTTCATTTGATAATTATTTGATACATAACACTCACTGAGACATCCAGAATGGAGCAACCATTATCTAGACAATTTATGAGTTACATTGTCTTTCCTACCTCACTCAAATACTTTGCTCCATTCTGTGCCCAGCCTCTGGTTTTTGCAAGTAAACAATTAGGAGTATTTCTGGAATCTCCATAACTTTTCATCTATTATAGGAAATAAATGTTAGATCTTCTAATGGAAATATTAGCTCTATCTTGATTTTCAGACTGATTGTAGCCATGAGTCATGAAAAGTGCTTTCAAACATAATAAAATAAAATGCTGTAATATTTTACCTTTATATTCTATGACACATCCCATTTCACCTCACATTGTTGATAGTTTTCTTAAATTTCATCCTCTTGCTTGACTGTAAACAATTCTAAGACAGTGGCCAGGTCTTAGTTACATTACTATTCCTGGCAGGGTTCTGCAATTGATATAGTTTTCATTAAATTAATAGAAATTAGGGACAGGAGGAGAAGATTTATAGTCACAGAAGTATAACTATAGTTGTGTGTCTATATCTCTTACTTTAAGATGTGAGTTTGGGGGAGAATGGATATATATATATCCAAACAATACATGTATGTGTGTGTGTGTAAGTATATATATATATATATATATATGGATGTGTCCCTTTGCTGTCCACTTGAAACTATCACAAAATTGTAAATTGGTTATTAGTTCTGTTCAGTTGCTCAGTCGTGTCCGACTCTTTGCGACCCCATGAATTGCAGCACGCCAGGCCTCCCTGTCCATCACCAACTCCCGGAGTTCACTCAGACTCATGTCCATTGAGTCAGTGATGCCATCCAGCCATCTCATCCTCTGTCATCCCTTTCTCCTCCTGTCCCCAATCTCTCCCAGCATCAAAGTCTTTTCCAATGAGTCAACTCTTCTCATGAGGTGGCCAAAGTACTGGAGTTTCAGCTTTAGCATAGTTCCTTCCAAAGAAATCCCAGGGCTGATCTCCTTCAGAATGGGCTGATTGGATCTCCTTGCAGTCCAAGGGACTCTCAATTGGTTATACTCCAATATAAAATAAAATGTTTTAAAAAGTCATTAGCAGACCTACTCTAAAAGCTCAACATTTCCTGATTTATTCTTAATATCCCTTCATGCATTAATTGGAAACATAAACTTAACCAACTTCTTAAAAACAATTGAGGACAATTATATTAAGGCTGTTAAATATAGAATTATCCAAATATACTGTACAGGACTTCAGTTTCTAGCCATAATGGAATAACTGAGACTGTATTTAGTCTTAGAAATAAAAGCAAAACAGAGAAAAATCAATTAAAAAGAAAAAGAGCAGGTCCTTTGAAAAAGACAAAATTTTAGCCATAATAGCAAAAAATGAAATATAAATAAACTATTAATATCAGGAATGAAAAAGAGCTTTACCACAGATCCTACAGTTGTTAAAAGTATTAGGAATTATGAGAAACTTTCTATAAGTATACACGAAAGAGACAAATTTCTTGAAAGACACTATCAAATCTCATTAATGAATAAAATCAAAATAGTTCTATACATATTAAATAATGAAGTTAAAACTTTCATACCAAGAAAACTCCAGGTGCAGATGGTTTCACTGGTGACTATTCCTGAAACTTTAGGGAAGAAATAAATCCAATTTCATACACATTGTTCCAAAAAATACAAGACAGTACTTTCTACTTAACTTATAAAGCCAGCATTTCCCTGATACATAAACTACACAAAGACATTACAGGAAAGTAAATCAATGGAACAATATCTGTTATGAACACAGACACAGAAATACTTAACCTAATGAGTCAAGCAATACAAAATTATATTGGCAAAATAAATGAGAAAAACTATGGTAATTTAAAAAAACTTCAGAAAATGCACTTGATAAAATTCAATACCCATTCGTAACAACCATAATAAAAAAAAAAACCAAACACCTCAAACTAGGATAATAGAGAATATTCTCAAATTGGGAAAAGTCATAAAAAAAAGTCTACACCTAATGTTATAACGGGATAACTGGAATAATTTTCTATAAGATCACCACCACCACCAACAAAACATGGTTTTGGAGGTCCTGATCAACACAGTTAATCAAGAAATAGAGATAAACAGACTAGAATCAAGGAATAAGCTTATTTTTATTTGCAGAAGTGATGATCACTTACCTAGAATAAACTAAAGAAACTACAAAAATGCTTCTACAACTAATAAGTGGGTTTAACAAGGTTATAAGATAAAAGGTTATAATGCGTATAAATATTTGCAAAGCAAATATTTGATAAAGATACTATATCCAAAATATGTAAAGTATTCTCAAAATTCAGTGATAAGAAAGTAAACACCCAATTTTTTAAAAATGTGCAAAAGATTCTAACAGACATTTCACCAAAGAGAATGTGAAAATGATAGTTTATTTAAAAAAAGAAGCTTAACATTGTTAATTACAAAAGTTCACATGGAAACATGAGAAACCACTACACACAAGAAGGACAAAAATTTTAAAAATTAGAACAACGAACAAAACCAAGCAGTGGCAAAGATCTGGAACAACTGAAACTTTCACACATTGCTGGTGGACTTCAAGTGTTTACAGTCACTTGGGAAAAACAATATAATAGTTTCTTTCCTATATGATTAAACATATATCTACTACATGATCTAGCAATTCCACTTATGGGCATTTACCCAAGGGAAGTGAAAATATTTGTCCATATGAAGATATGCACGCAAATGTTTGAAGAAGCTTATTTATATCTGCCAAAACAACTTAAACTCCTTTCAACCTGGAACAGGTAAACAAATTGTGATATATATATACAATGAAGTACTACTCAAGCTTAGAATTTTATTAACAACCAATACACAAAACAAAATCCAAAAATTCCCAAATGATCATACTCAGTGAAGCCAGACACAAAAGATTACATGTTGTACAACAGCATCTATAATATCCTTTTAGAAAAGCCAAACCAGTCAGGGCAGAGAACACATCAGCGGGAGCCAGGAGTCGGGTCCAGGGATAAGAACTGATGGCAGGGGTACAGGGAGGGAGCTCTTCAGGGCTATAGAAATATTCTGTATTTTGATTACGGTTGTACGTCTATAAATATTTGTTGGAAAAGGAAATGGCAACCCATTACAGTGTTCTTGCCTGGAGAATCCCAGGGACAGAGGAGCCTGGTGGGCTGCCGTCTATGGGGTTGCACAGAGTCAGACACAACGGAAGCGACTTAACAATAGCAGAAGCAGCATTGCTTTATATACATGAAATTTGTGAATAGTATTGTATGCAAATCATACTTCTATGAAGTTATCTTAATAATGTCAAGGAGAATGAAAAAAATTATATTAACCATCCTGTCTAATCTGGGCTGAACATAACTATTGAACATAAAATTTATCTCTAAGTTTACTATCAGTTAAGGTGAAAAGAAAAGCAAAATATATTGTTAGGCTCCTCTGTCCATGGAATTCTCCATGCAAAGATACTGCAGTGGGTTGCCATTTCCTTCACCAGAGTATCTTCCCGACTTAGGGATTGAATCTGGGTCTCCACATTTCAGGCAAATTCTCTGCCATCTGAGCCACTAAGGAGGACATTATAGAACTGCATCTTAGTCATCATAGGTTAAGAAAGGAATGGGTCACATAAGTTTTTAAAAACTTTCCTGGTGATTTTACATAAATATTCTTCGTATGTCACATAGCCTTGATAAAAAGCAAAAAGATATCATTAACATATTACCCACTTGATCCAGTTCATTAGAGAGTTTTAAGTTATTCCCAGAAGTGAAGTTTTTCTCAGAATACATGGATCAACAGAAAATAACTCCTCAGAGTCAATGTTGGGTAAATATGCAATATGGTTGTTTGGGTACTACACCATTTCCTATAAAGTGAGTTAAGTGTTTTCTACTAAACTCTTGGTCTTCCCTGGTGGCTCCATGGCAAAAGAATCTGCCTGCAATGCAGGAGACACAGAAAATGTGGGTTTGATCCCTGGGTAGGGATGATCCCCTGGAGAAGGAAATGGCAACCTGCTCCACTATTGCCTGGAGAATCCCATGGACGGAGGGGCCTGCTGGACCACAGTCCATGGGTCACAGAGAGTCAGACACGACTGAAGCTACTGAGCATGCGTCCCCTAAACCCAGAGGCAGTGTTTTCTGCTAAAGTCAGAGGTAGTGCTGAAGTTTTCAGCCTCAGGGCCTTCCCTTATATGTCTTGTGAGTGGCAGAGACTTAGAAAAACCCCACATGTACATTCACAAAACACCTGTAGTCTATTAAATGGAGTTGTTTCTGAGATCAATCGCATCTAAGTTAGTTCTGCCTGGGTAACCTTTTTGAATTTGGTCAGAGTTGCTGAATAAATCTCATAAAAATTATTGTCACATTTCCAACACAAAATAGTAATACTTGAGCTACATTGGAAAATGGTTTTCACCTATGACCCAGATTTCATTAGTAGAGCTAAATAATCATCTTTTAATAGCTATTTCTCCTGCCTTGATCCAACCAGCCAACATCTTTGTGGGTAAGAAAAAGTAGGATCCAAGTCTGACCAAACTTGCTTTTTCAAATTCCAATAGTTGGTTTTTACTTTAATTTCCATTTCTGATCACTTTATGTAAATAAAATTCACAAGACAGAAACTTTCCATTCTTGGGAAGAAATGTCATTTGTATTCTTTCTTGCATTTCTTGCTTTTTTGACTTTTGTTCCCAGTCAGCATTCCTGGAAAGTCACAGATCGATATACAGAGAATAACTGTTGAATTATTGATTCTTGCATTTGACAAATATGTATTGACATTCTATGTTCTATGCTCCATATTCAAAGATAAATAAGACCCAGTTCTGACCTCTAAGAACACTTTATTACAGTAAAGAAGATAGACAGGGAAATAAATAATCATGAAACAATGTCACAGTATTGTAACAGATAGTCCTCCTATCAGAATGTTACTAAACAAAAAGCTATTGGAAAGGAGATGGGGACATAGAGTAGAGACTTATGGCCAAGGGCAGGGGGAGGAAAAAGAGGGTGAGATGAATAGAGAGAGCAGCATGGAAGCATATACACTACCATACGTAAAACAGATAGCCAAAGAGAATTTGCAATATGACTCAGGGAACCCAAACTAGGGCTCTGTAACAACCTAGAGGCGTGAGAAAGGGTGGGAGGTGGGAGAGAGGTTCAAGAGGAAGGGGACATGTGTGTACCTGTGGCTAATTCACGTTGATGTATGGCAGAAATAAAACCAATATTGTGAAGCAAGTATCCTTCAATTAAAAATAAATTTAATAAATTAATTAAAAATAAATAACAACAACAAAGAAAACTTACAGCCACTCAGTCGTGTCTGATTCTTGCAACCCCATGCACTGCAACATTCCAGGCTTCCCTGTCCATAACCAATACCCGGAGCTTACTCAAACTCATGTCCATCACGTTAGTGATGCCATCCAAGCATCTCATCCTCTGTTGTCCCCTTCTCCTTCTGCCTTCAATCTTTCTGGGCATCAAAATCTTTTCCAGTGAGTCAGTTCTTCCTATCAAGTGGCCAAGAATTGGATTTTCAGCTTCAGCATCAGTCCTTCCAATGAATATTCAGGACTGATTTCCTTTAGGACTGAACGGTTGGATCTCCTTGCAGTCCAAGGGACTCCCAAGTCTTCTCCAACACCACAGTTCAAAGCATCAATTCTTCAG